>UXGC01001040.1:0-38152 GCA_900480045.1 Eurytoma adleriae
CTATAGATATTGATAATATAGATATACAACACATGAAATACGATACGGGGTAGGGGCACCATGTAGAATCGGCCTTAGCTGTTTAGTTAGGTCCTGTCTATAATGGTTGTACACCTTGTACCGCATGTCTACATTTCGATATGCATGTATACCCGTCGCTGGCGCGAAGTAAGCGAATCGCGCAAATACGCCTCTCATTCACTGTTTAAAAAAAAAAATTACGATTCACGATCACGGATGGCAAGCTAAATAAATTGCAGCAATTGTTACAACGTTCGATTAATTTTGCCTTTCTATAAGATGGAAAGAGCACCAAAGATCTGAAAATTAATCATTGCGACGCATCCTTTCGAGACTGTACTTGCTTCTTGCGTTGAACAGGAACCCATAAGAATTAACGGTGTGTAATAGTACAAGTAAGATGCACGATAAAACTTGGTTGATTCAGGAAAAAGAAATTCGTTGAGTACATTTACAATCAAGTATAAGTATTGCTTGAGAGAAGCGAGTCAGTGAACGCAGCACGCACGTTTTAAACTTTTATCGCTTTTGCATAAAGTATTGATTATACATTTGATTCTCGAGTGCAAGCTTCGTCTATTGTATTGATTTTACTATTAACATTCAATGGCTCGACGAGATATGTCAGTTTTTCTGGACTTCGGAGGTTCCATTGCTCAAAAAAATGACCGCGTCTTGCTTATTTTTAGCTGGTTATAGGAGCGCGTTACAGCCGGACACTTTACATCATTCGAATTACAACGTGCGCGACTTGTAAAAGCGAGCAAAGTGTGCGACATAGATGGCAGCGCGCATGCGTGCACCCACACAACGAGCGTAGGTGTGCGCACGGCACGATATTAGTTCCATGCGCATCACCGCCACTACTCGCTGTTCTGCTTACTCCGCACCCTCCCTTATTTATTCGTCAACTCCTTCAGGTGAAAACTGCATCCGTCTTGAGTCGAAATCGCGAAATTGTTTCTTTTCTTCTTCACCGTTGATAATCTTACCAACTTTGGACAATCTTGTTTTTTAAGTGTCATCGTATCTCTACGTCTTGACTAAATCGAGAGGAAGCATGAATGTATGAAAAACGCAAGATCAACATTGCTATTTTTACGGAATATGGAATGCCATGGCCTGTTTTTCTAATACCCGGGTTAACCATCACTACTTCACTTTACAATTGATCAGGTTTGTCTCATTTTCATTGTTCTACTAGCGATTTATTACATTTTGTCTTGCCATACACGATAAATATACAGTTTGTTTAAAAGATTTTTTAATTATCGCTTACGTCATTTATTTGATTAATCTTGGCGATTAAACAGCGTAAATTTCTGTTTTTTTTCACTTTTTTATCTGCTTAATAGCTTTAGCAATATATATGCATAATGTACACATAATGCAGATTTACTCTGATGTAATAAACAAAATACATAAATTATCGCGATTATTTAATTTCTATATCATAATACTTTCAAAGCAATTTTCATAATTCATTGTTAGTGTAGTTACCTATAGACTTATAGCTAGTAGTTATTCCTTTGTTAATTAGAATAGAAATATTTAAAATTTTGACGATGACATAATCATATCGATCCATCGTCAAAGATCCCAGAGAATTTGGTTTACATCTGATAAACGTATTTTCTGCCTTGCAGTCCGTACATTCGTGAAAGAATATAAACAGTGCATGTATAGGCGGTGTCCGCGCAATGCGCGCACACCGACAATCCAAAGTGGCCGGATGTGCGGGACAACGCCAGCCCTGCATTCGGAGCTATATAGAAAGTCCGAGCTAACGAAATAAATACCAAAAGTATTCTAATTAAAAAAAATTATTTTAAACTCATGAGTGCGTTTGACCGGTTTGACGTGCGCTCGACAGCGGATCGAAGCAATCCTACAAGCGTGAGGTGCATTCGAAAAAGCCGCGCGTAACGGGGGGAGGCAGCATCGTCGACATCAATTTCCTTTTCCCTCTCACTTGCACGGCGCATCTGCGCCGTCTGCGCGTCTACGCGTCTGCGCGTCGGTAGTGTCGGTACCGCGGTACTTACACAGTGTGCCGCACGAGTGCAGAATCAGTCAACCCCCGCGCGCAGTACCGGCTTAGCGCATGCGCACCTACCCCCCTCCACTTGGGCCGTTCGGTTCTATCTCTGTCCCTCCAATCGTGCTCCAAAGCAGTCCACAACGCGTTTGTCTCTCTTGCTCTCACGCCAATCTCATTGTTGAGAGACAAGGGTCGAGGTATAGAGTAATCGAGGCAGTCGAGCCGTCGAGTCGAGTCTAGGTGTTTGCCGTTTGGGTACGTACACCAACACCAACGCGCGCATCCGCCGTCTCCTTTTATTTTCCCTTGCGTACATACATACAGTCCCCCTTCTCCTTGTACCGTAGTCCATATAGTGTCCCTTGCCTCTTACCTATACACCGACAAACCGGCGGCGCGTGTATACGGTGCGGCGAAGAGGCAGTCAGCAACGTTCTTCCTCTCTGTCTGCCCTAGAGGCCTGCTGCCTGTATACCGATATACATATCTTCCTCTCGGCGGCGGCGGCGGCGGCGTGCGCGCGGCTCTGCTCTCTACGCTACACGGCGCACACAGCAAGCAGCGGCAGCTTCGGAGACGACGACGGTGAAGACGAAGGCGCACGAGAACGCGAAAGCGAAGGTCCGACGGATGTGGTGCGCGTTCTCAGCCTTGTGAGAAGGGGAGTCAGGACGTTTTCAGTCATAAGCAGCAAAGCAGGACCGGTTCAGTGGTGCGCGTATACACATTGTCTTATTCGAATCGCAAACTAGTGTGACGGGAGGAAGCAACGAAGGAGGAAGAGAGGAGCAAGCGCCGCCGCGTGTTTCCCTTCTCTCTCGCTCTCGTGTCGAGACTGCCGAGACTGCCGAGACTGCCGAGAGAGGATACTGGTGTGTAACGTCGCTGGTTATTATCCAGTATACTGTACACGCGCGTACCAACGAGTGCGCGGACCAGTCGAAGGTGGAGCCGGAGGATTACCCTTTCAGCCCCAAGAGTGACAGCCCAGCCGCCAAACTGGACGCCGTAAGTAGAAGCCTGAACTCGCGTTTCTTACCCTCGAGAGTTCGATCGACACCTAACATCGCCACTCCATAATCGAACGATCGGAGCAGCCGCGCCGCGGCGGCGGCGACAGCGGCGGTGGTGGCGGCGACCGCGCGTCTTTCGCCGAGGGGGGAAGATCGCGCGTGCAAAGCAGCTAGCCACGCGATTACCACCTTTCTACCCTTGAGTGAGTACTCGGGATGCCGTTTTCGCCACAGTCAAGCTGACAACCTCGAGACTTCCGCTTCAAGTCCGAAGGGAAAAAAGACGCGAGAAGTAAAGAACGCGCGTGTAGCGGCGCGTGGCAACGACACACACGCGTCGTGTCTGTGTATCTCTCTCTGTCTCAGGAGCGCGCGCGCTCTTGCCCGCGAAACGGAGAGAGATGGACGAGCAAAAGTGCGTGTGCGAGTGCGACGGCAGCGGCCCTTGTGTATTTTTCCTCTCGGCTGCGGGTTGCCGGTCGCGGCCTAAGGCGTTCCTCTCTTTTTAGACCACGCCGCTCCTTCAATATGTATATACGCTATAATACGCGCGCGCCGCTGATGCTTTTGTAGGGTGGGGGTGATGGCCCCTCGTGCGCTGCGGCGTCTCTCGAGATCCGTCTTTCTCGCTTTCGCTCTTTTCCTACGTTACAAATTCAACACCCGCAGCTCTGCTCGTGTATGTGTATATATATAAAATCTGTAACCGTGGGAGAGAGAGAGAGAGAGAGAGACGGATGAGACAGATGAATACCAGGGAATCTCAACTCCCCTTTTGAGTACACACGCATCTAGGTGAGCGTGTATAAGTGCGTACATGATGCATGTGTGGGGAACGTATATCGCCTTGTTTCGGCCGCCCCCGCTCATCTGCATACATATCTGAAAAGGCGCGATTTCGCGCCGGGAAATTCGCCCATACGTATAGGTATAGTATTGTATACCCTATAAATGCACACGCACATGCGACCACGTGATTTTTTCGGACGCCGCCGAGCGGAGCCGCTTCTTGCTCGCTCTCTCGCTTTCGTACTTATGTCCTGCGTCCGGTTTTCGACGCTTCGTTTCTGTTGATCATCCGTGATTTTCATATACTGCACTTATACATCCGCTGACTCTGTCGTACTTGCGCGAATTATCGGAAAGAAAAAAAAGGTCTTCGCTGCATTCTCGTAGCGCGTTACTTTCATGCGAGAACAACGGTTAGAGAAAAAGATTAAGTGAGAGAGAGAGAGAGAGAGAGAGAGAGAGAGAAGAGCATAAAAGGGAATATGCGAGCAAGGATAGGAGCAGGTAGTGGACTAACGTAGAGTAGACAGAAAGAGGATCAGCAAAGGCGTTGGGTGCACGCGGAGCTTAAAGAGATACCTCTCCTCTCGGAAAACTAGCGGAAGAAAAGGTATACTGTCGTAGGAGGTCGTCCCCCTGACCCTACAGACTTATTCTCTCTATCCACGCTTTTCCGGCTTTTCGGGGAATTTCCGAAAGCGGGAACGCGCTTACAATACAAGACAGCGAAAATCGTAGGCCTCGGCAGTCTTCTCCACCGCGTCGTTCTTTCAACGTTATTACCGTTATGCGCTCTTCGTGTGTCTTAGGAGACCTAGCCGTCTGTCCCCCTCTATGGAACACCATTAACGTGCTCTACCTCGAGCCGAAAGAAAGAAACGATGGCTCTCTCTCTCTCGCCCTCTCATTCCGGTCGTGCGCTTCTCTCTGCGGTTATATTCGCACGCCGCGGGGAGAGAACGAGAGCCGAGCAATTTTGACGCGCGAAATCGATTTCTTTGTCGAGTCTTGAAAGAGGTTCTCGGGAGGGAGGAGGCGGCCACAGAGGCGCGAGCACACACGCTAAAGAACGAAAGAGGGAATTTAAAGATTTCTCGCGCGTGTGCTGTGCTGTGTGAACGCTTATACACTTACACTAGGTACGAGTATGAGCGAGCACACGTCGCTAGGGGAAAGATGAGAGGATTTTCCCCTTCGGCGCGATCTCCACGCGAGAGCAAGAAAGAGATGGAAAAACGTCCAAGTATAAACCGCTCGTGCGCGCGTCTGCGGCGGCGGCAGCGGCGGCGGTGCCGGCAGCGGCGGCGGCTGTTCCTCTTATATACTATATAAAGGGGTGGGAGAGGCCAAGCGAGACTCGGCAGACTACTCCGAAATGTACGTATAAATACGCGACCGCGTGAAACGCCATATTGCCCGTCTCTCTCTCGCTCCCGCATTCTCTTGATCCGTCTTCAGGCTCGCCTCGTGATTTTGCCTTATAACTTTATATATATGCGCCAAGCGAGCAGAGTCTTTTAACCCCGCGCGAAAAACGGCAAGAGGCGGCATTTTCCTCACTCTCCCGAGCGCGCGTCTCTTTTATTACGTCGCGTCGTGCGCGTAAAAAGACGTCGAGTGCCGATCGATCTCGTCGACTACTCCACTCTCGGTCGCCTTTTCTCGCCTCTCTCACTCTCTCCCTCTCTCCCCATCTCTCTCTCTCTCTCTCTCTAGCGCGCGCCGTCCTTCTTGCACTCTGCCAAGCTGAGGCCCCCTGTACCTATATGTGGTTCTTGTATGTGTAAGCTTACCATCTGCGTGTGCGTGCCGATACGTACGTATGTGCACGAAGAGGAGGGATTTTTTGTTTGTTTCCTTTGTTTACCTCGAAAATCGGAGCGAGGTTGCTCCTTTTACCGAGCGGAGCGGGAAGAGAACCTTCAGTCTGCGAGAGTAACTTTTTTCAATCTTATTTATAATTTCCTTTTTTGTTTATGTTTATGCCGTGCTTTCATCTGAAGAAATAAAAAAATATGTAATCTCTTCTTTCGTCGTCGTAGCTTTAATTGGCTCCCTATATCTTTTGCTGATCTTCCCTGATCTTCTCATCTTCTTTTTTCCTCTTTCTCTTTTCTTCTTCATCAAAATCGACCGAGTAATTTTTTCATATTATCTTTGTTGTTTTCTAGTTTGGAAGCGAGAGCATTCTCAAGCGTACGGCGGAGAGGTGTAACTTATCCGTGGGGTAGTTGCATACAGACGAAAGCTTTTCGAATTTGCAAGAAATCTCTAAGAATAATTTTTAGTCGCAATAACCTTCATTTACTTACAAGCTTAGACTTGGAAGAGCTTCTGGATCATAATTTCATTAAATAATTAAACGAAATCTTCAATATAAACACTTAGCTCTTCCGTAAAAGAATCGTACGTTAGTGGATCCTCTTAGCTATTTATAATTTCGAATAATCGTAAGGGCGAAATGAATTTTGAAAGGTCTATAAAGTAAAGGTCGAGCGCAGGAGAAGGAAGAAAATCGATGGCAAATGATGTAGCGAAAAAGAGCGAGCAAGTGGAATGGAAAAACTAAAATTAAAAATAATTAAATCCGACTGTACATGTAGAATTTTTATCTTTAGGATTTTTCGCCCGTGCCGGCCGTACGGCTTCTCACGACGATGGCAAGCGCTGCTGCGGCCGCTACAGCCGCCACCGCCGCCACCGCCGCCACCACCGCCACCACCGCCGCGCGCTCTCACGTCTGTGTCGGTGCGCGAGCGCGCGCGGCGGCGGATGGCATTTCATAGATGGATACAGATACGGAGTGGCCCGGCTGGATTTTTAGATCCAACCGTTAAAAAAACTTTTGACGCTCGGCTCCCCGAGCTCCTTTCTTTGCCCGTTTTTCCTCCATCCCGTGTTCTCGCACATCTTTATATTCATAGCCAAGCGTGTTATGTCAAATAGCCTCCTCCTTTGAGCAATTTGACGAGGAAACTTGTGCGTTCATCGAACTCGATGATACTTTTTGATCGGTTCACGAGAGCTGAACTTTTCGCTTTGCTCAACAACCTCGAAATAGATTTTGGTATTTTTATTTACGCGCGTTCTTTACAAGCGGAACGGAATGTTTTAAATAAACATTTTATCTTTAGTGTATAAAGTGTACTTAGTATCTGCAAAGTTATGAAAGAGATTGTACTTGGATTTATTTATTTGATACTTACTAATCAATTTTCTTGAAATAAAGAAAAATGAAAAAATAATTTATTTTATTTTCAGTTAAATTCAGATTCGTTCATCGACGAGGGGATGAACATGGACTCGGGGGTTGCGCCCACGGGCGGGACGCAGTCGTACCCGGGCGGAGACCGCCAGCAGTTCTGCGTCTCGTGGAACTCGCATCAATCCAACATGCATAGCGCCTTCCCGAAGCTGCTTAGCAGCGAGCAGTTCGTCGACGTAACTCTCGCCTGCGACGGCGGCTCCATCAAGTGCCACAAGGTCGTCCTGTCGGCCTGCAGCGACTATCTCGAGCGCCTCCTTCTCGAGATACCCTGCACCCACCCTATCATCTTCCTCAGGGACATGCGGATGTGGGAGCTACAGGCTCTCGTCGAGTTCATGTACCGCGGCGAGGTCTACGTCGAGCAGCAGCAGCTCGCCAAACTTATGCAGGCTGCCGAAGCTTTACAGGTTACTAACGCGTTACTTTCTTTTTTTCTATCTCTACACTTTTAATCAATCTTTTTCTCAAGGCTATTTATAGTTATTTATCATTAACTTTTCTTATTTCTAGCCTAGTCTTGCTTGGAGCACCAGTTTTTTCAGCACCTCATATTTACATTACTTATAATTGCCAAGCTCTAACTGTTCAAATAAAGTATTTTGTTATGATAAAAGTGAGAATTTTCGATAAGAGATATTGAATTATAGTTAACATTCTTTGAAAAACATTTCGGCTACAGAGATAAGATTATTGTTACGTTTTTTCCTCTACTATACGAGCTTTAGGCAATTTTGCTTTATCTACTGTAAAAACATTCGTTACATTTGAAACAATTATTCAATCATTTATTTCCTTATTTTCCGACATTTTAGTTTATATTCAAAAGTTTTTTTGTTGCTACTTAAAATATTGCTAGCAATTTAATATTCGAATAAAATGTTTCATTGTGACAAAATAAATAAATTAAAATAGCGTTTATTTCAAAATGGGGTTTCTGTGGAACCTGAACGATATAAAAACATTTTCGGCATATAAGAAAGAAATAAAACATTCAAGAATTTGTGTAATAGATGACTCATACCATCTCGAGCGTGTTAAATTACAGTGCGATGAACCACGTTGAATTTCATTTCGTTTTATAACGAACAGTATCACATTTTTCCTTAGTACAGTAACTCAAAATACAACAATGTTTTTTTTTTTTCTTTTTTTAATCGAGAGATTCGTAAATAAGTACCTAGTAAACAAACAAGTAGAGTAGTGTATGAATTATTAAGTAAAATTTTGTTGTGTTTATAGGTGCGCGGACTGTCGACCCAGGGTCGGGACGCGAATGGCGTAGCAGACGGTGTCACGTCGCAGTTAAACAGTGGTGGTAGCAGCTCGACTCCAGTGAAACCTTCACCGCCAAAACCTACTAGTGCGGCCACGTCCTCAGCAGGCTCGACCGGCGTTGGCGGCGGCGCCGACTTTCCCCAGTGCGATGACGCTCAATCGAACGACGACGGTTCCGAGTCAGATTTCCTAGGAGCTAGCAGTCTCTCGAGCAGCTTACCAGCGAGCGTGACGCCCGCACCTGGCGCCGGCGGCCTCGGCCAAGACACTAGCGTCAGCAACCCTCTCAGCGCCAGCAACTTTATGAATATGGAGCACAGCGAGGCGCTCCAGCACCTTGAGAAGGCACTTAGTGCTTGTGAGGCTACCCTCACTGAGACTCCGGGGATGGTAAAAATGGAACCTGACGAACATCAGATGATGCAGCAACACGAGAAGCCCTACTCTATTAGCGCCGTACCCGCCGGTCACTGCGGACCTGGTAGTCCGTTTCCCACTGCAGAAGGTTCGTTTACTGTTTTTTTTCTTTTTCCTATTTTCTATTTTCTCTCTTTTCTCTTCTTCTCCTTCTTCAACACAACAGTTCTGTTACAGAAAATAGTAACTTTCCACACTATATTCCTAATATTATTTATGAGTGTACTAAAAATATTTAAATTCATTAGAACATTGAATATTAGAAAATCATTTCAAATTTAGACTCTTAAATATTGCCGACTGAACCTTACTGTTTCTTTTACCCTTTAATTCAGTTTTTAATATTGGTGTATTAGAGTAACTTGTGCACGCTCAATTTTTATTTATGAGTCCGAGAACCTAGTAGAATTCTCGTTACATTAATTGAAGTTCCCTTGCGAGCTACTTAATTTTTTAAATAGTTATTTTATCAATTGTGCTTGGATAATTTAACTGGAAAATTAAAAATCAGCTTATTTCTAGATTTATAATACTTTGTACAATATAATACAGTGATGTTGTAGTTGAATTCATGCTTTACTCTTTTATATTTTATCCTCTTACAAAGAATCTCTCGTGTTTGGACCATGTATTTTGTTGAAATTTTGAGCACGATTTTTATATTTGATTTGAACTATTAACTTCATTATATAGTACACCTATGTAGGAAAAGTTAGTATTTTTACCAGAAACCTCCTTTGCGTACCTATACGAGTTACGTCATTTAGTTTCATAAGTTATAACAAGATTTAATTTGCTAATATAGAAGGATTTAAAAACTTGAAAACTAAAAAATGAAATGAATGGTAAATTTGCAGGTTATCAGAGACGACAGCGACGATCAGAAGCCGAACTCAAGCAAGCCTCGGACCTCGTAGCACGTGGTATGACATTCCAGGTGGCCTCGGAAAAATACAACATCCCCATCAGCACAATTCGGTTCTACATGGCGCGCAAGGGCATCTTACAAAGGCGAAAGCGCGGCCGAGGCTCAAGCCAGGTCGGTGGACCTAACAGCCAGCCCAGCAGCCCCGCGTCTCCACCTTTCCATATGATGAACTTCCGCCTACCAGAGAGCCTCAACTCCAGCCTACAGTAGTGTAAAGCGTGGCGCAGTAGTAAGTTTTCGTAGAGCAGAGATGAAATGGAAAATGATTGGAAAAAGTTGTGACGCGGCCCGAGCGATTCAACATTTAATGAAACAAAAAATAATTGATGGTTATAGGAAAAAACACATTTTGAGAAAGCGAGATATAACATGGAAATATCGATAAAAATTTATGAGGTGTAAGTTTGGTTTACAATTTAGAGCTGTTCCGAAGACGTACGCTTCCCCTTTTTTCTTCCTTTTGACGACGACTTCTTTTTCTTCCAAAATCGTCATGTACGACACTGCACGTGTTTTACAAACGAGAGTAGCAAACTACTACTACTACCACTAATTCTACAACTACTATTACTACTACTACTACTACTACTACTACTACTACTACTACTCATGTGTTGCGATTTTTTACTTTGCCTTTTACTACCGCTGGAAACTGCTGTCACTACACCACTACCGCATCTTTATTATCTTTATTTTTTTAATTGTATTTTTTAAGTGTATTTGACATCTCCTATTATTATTATTATTATTATTATTATTATTATTATTATTATTACTATTATTATTATATTTTTATTTTTATTTTTATTATTACTACGTAAAACGCGATTATCGAGTAAACTCATGACTTTTGACATAATAACAGACACGAGATCTAGTTTTAAAGAGTCTAGAACAGCTCTATACCGTGTACATATAAATCATTATTGTATGAAACAAAAAAAATTAAGGGGATAAATTGTACGAAAAAGTAAAATGTCATAGTGGCCACAGCACGAGGTAATCAATGTTCATAATTATTAGACTCAATACTGAGCACCGAAGAGGTGTTTTCGCATTACCTTGTAAGGGTTTTGAAACTATGTAGAGGCTAACGCTACGTATACTGTTATATATATCGTTATGTTATACCTTATCAGTAATTGACACTCACGTATACTCGCCTCCATAAACGTATTATATTGCCCTTGACACTCACGCGCACCATGTTTTTTTATAGACTTATTTTATTTATTGATCATACTCGCGCTAATCATCATCACGTACTATAATAAAGAATGTATCCGCCATTACTCTCGGATCTCGCGACGCTGTCATACGTTCAACCTGACGATAGAACGTTTGACGAGTAAAAGGAAATTAATTGATTTCCTCGTGCTTGGTCAGCGACAAAAATTTGCAACGTTAGGCTCTGCATATTATATATTTTTGCCTTCTGTTGTGCGCATTATTTAATGACGGATTACGGAAATAAAAAAAATCGAATAGAGACCGAGAATCCAATCGAATAAACAGAGGAAAGAAAGAAACAGGTAAATAGAAAAACTCAAATTATTATTGAGGAAGAGATAAAAGAATGAGACGAAGGATTAAGAATTATGCTGTAGGTACATAGCGTCGGCAAATTTGAATTTCGCGACGCGTATGTTTTTAATTATTATGATTATATGCACCTACCCTAGCTATTAATTACCTATTATTATATTATAATAATCATTTTGTAAGATATATATGAACGTTCTTTATAATGTGTGTCCACTGGTACAATGCGTGTGACCTTGCTGTGGGCCGCTTTTTTCGAATCAACGTTCTCAAGTTCCTGCTCGACTCGAGGCTCTCGCATTTTGTCACGATGGACAGGTTCTTGTCTTATGTATTTACTCATTATTATTTTTTTTTTATTTTTTATTTCGTTTTTTAGCAACGAATGACAGTCACTATGTACAAGATTGAGAAACACTCGGTGTACCCGCGCCTGTGTAATCTTGTAATAATTGTAATAACTTTAGGCGAAACGACAAAATCCTGTCTCTCTGTTAGCACCGTGTCTTCTCTTTCCCTTGTCCCTCTCTAGCATAGATATTTTTGTAGCGGCATATGTGCGAAAAAGTAACCAGATGAACTAAAAACGGTCGCAAACTTTGTTAACCGTGTGCGATTTTGTAAAGACAAAATGAAGGGGAGACAAAGCCGAGTGTTTTCAAATGATACGAATGAATTATTTTTGTCATGCCTTTATTAAAAAAAAAAAAAATGAAAACGCGTGTGCAAACAATCTTTTTGTTATTGCAAAATAACCTTTTTTTGATTCTTGAATTTTTTTGCGAGTAATTTTATAAGAAAGAAGTAAACAAAAACAACGCGCATTAAAATTAAGTAGAGCATTTTATGATGGAGTGAATCTTTTATTGATGCGATCTTTTTTTAGAAAAAATTGTGCAAATAAAGGAACATGCAAAAGTGAATCACCGTGAAAAAATCTTAAATCTTTGTCAAATTTTTACGCAGAATCAAAGTCATTAAGTGAAAAAAAATGAACGTGTAACAGCAAAGGTCTAAAACGTTATTCCTCTATTCAAAATACATAAAGAAGTTTTAAAAATAAAATAATAAGTAATAAAAAAAGTCGCGAAAACGAGATTAACGCGAGTTCGGCGGTATCCCGCAACTAAAAAAACTCGGAGTCTGCCTATATTAAACAGCTTCGAATTAAGCATCACGTGCTCCCGATCGATTAAACAAATAGCATAAAAGTAAAGAAAAAAATTACATGAGAACCGCAGAGAAAATTATTACCGATGCTTTTATCGTATTTAGTGTACAAAATAAAATAATTACACAAAAAAGAAAAGTAAATAAAATAGATAAATAATTAAGTGTACGAGAGAGAGAGAGAGAGAGAGAGAGAGAACGAGAGAGAGAACGAAGAAAGGGGGGGTTTTGAAAATTAAATAAAATGACCGATACGGTGTAATGATGCTGATCTTAGAAATACGTTAGTCGCTAGCGTAAGCGACGGCGCCTCCGAAGCGTTCGAGACGTTGCCGACTGTGCTTGAATCGCGGCGGCGCACTGCCTTTTCTTTGAATGATTCTCAATCGATATATAAGATTAATAATAAAAAAATATCCATAAACATGACAGATGAGCTGCAGCAGCCGCGCGACGATGCATTGCCAACAATGTCGCGTACCTCCTCCCCCTTGTTATAAAGAAAAAAACGTAAAATAGCCTCGTTCAAAAATAAATAAATAATAATTAATAAAAAACATAGCCATATTTTTCCATAATCGATGCAATAATCAAGCAAAGTACAGTGAAGAAAAAAATAAAATGAACGATGCCGCGAACCGTAAGAAAGACGAAATAGCTGTTGGAAAGAGTGCCCAATACAATTTCGAGTATTATACACACATTGTACAACTGTAGATTGAAGCAAGCTTCTTTTTAATAATTCTTAACTTACCCTATTTTATAAAAAAAAACTAAACATTTTTGCATTTTTTTACTTCAACGCCGACGTGAGCATTATTACTTCATTAATTAATAGTATAATCTCATCGTTGGTAGAACGTGATTTATAATAGTTTGCGCACGGTTCACGTCGCATAATGACTGTATAACTTTTTTATTTTTTAGTATTATAAACGACTATTTAGCGGCATATTCTTATCTACGAGCCCTAGAGTGTTTATAACCTTTTCTTTCTTTTTTATTAATTTCTTTACGCGTGTCATAGCCTAAATAGAAATTACGAAACAGAAAAAAAGCAAAACCCCATCCGTGTAACTTATCGAGATTCATTGTACATAGAGCACTCTTTCCTTATGGTAAAATAAAACAGTGTTCTTAACAGTTCCAGTTGACAATTAAAGGGTTTTATACAGAATCTATATCTAAACCAGTATTTCAAACCAATGAGAAAAAAATTAAAGAAATACAAAAAATATAAAATAATTAGTTTTCTAACTGCACCAGTGGGCGCGATTTACGCGAAAAATAAATGAAAAAAAAGGAAAAAAAGGAAAAAAAGGTGGAGAGTGACAAAGAGAAGAGAGCAAAAAGTTGAAGCTAAGGCGATTATACAAAAGAAAAAAATGAAAAATTAGGGAACTTGGCTCAGAGTGCTTAAGCCAGTATAATGCTCAGTGTTATCTAACGTTATATTTTTAGTGAAACTCCGTGTCATACTCATGTACTATAATATTATATATTATGATATAATCCAAGATGAAGAAGCGAGGGATAAATGATCGATGCAACACGTGCACGCATTTCTTTCAAAGGGTTTTGGTGCAAAATGCGTAATTATAGCAAAGTTGAGAAAAAAGGAAACAGTTTAAAGGTAGCCAAGGCGCGCCGATTGAAGGGAATATCGAAAGAAAAAAAATGAAAAAAAAAATGTACGAACAACAATCAAAGATGAACGAATAAACAAAAAGAGAAAAAAGAGGGTAAAAAATTAAGTAACGATACTTAAGTAGTTTCTAAATAGCGACTCGATCTAGGCGAAGCGGTTCGTAAACAAAGGATCCTCGTAGTTTTTAGCCACTTTGAGGCAGATTAACTTTTAGTTTTCAATAAGTTCATCCTCCTATCCTCCCCTTTTCTTTTTAAACTATCTCTCTCGTGAAAAGAAGTCGAAGCTTCTTTTCTCTTCGCATATGACGAACCTTTAAATTCCCTGCCTATTGTTTTACGTATGAATTAATCCTCCCTTTTTATACTCTAACAAGATATACGTTTGATAACCGTCGGTGGTATTATTAATTTGTAGATAGACTTTGAATTTTTGTACAAGTGCCGTCGGGTGTTCAATCTTCCCGTGAGTCTGGTAACTTTCCTACTTATCATATTCCGAATCTCTATAAAGAAAATTGTTACTTCGGAAGGGAGAATTGCGCAAACTGACACGCCGAGGAAAAAATTGAATGAGTGCAATATTTATAGAGTTCATAAAAGTTGAACGTTCCAAAGATACAAGGGAAAAGGGATGTTTAAGTACAATAATGATTTTCATTGAATTCGCTTAATTTTCTCACGGCGTGATCAACCGTCCGCTACGTACGATCACGCAAATTTATACACGGAGGGCAGAATAATCACCATTTCGTCTTTGTCTCAGGGCTACTTACGAATATCGTAATAACGATATTGCATTAAAATAAAAATAAAAAGAAACGCACGACCGTGATCGTAGGTACGGAAAGCTGTCTGTTAGAAATACCATGCCCAATTTTCCCTTCTGATACGTAAAAATGAATCAAGTTTTACAAATAAAACAGAAATAAAACTTGGATAAAAAACAGGCAGAAAGTGTGTTAAGTGCGTAAAGTGTGTAAAGTTGCCTGAGACACTCCCGACGGTTTAGCGACTTATAAAACTCCTCTCTTTTTTTACACGTGTAGGATTTTTTTAAAATCATAGTGGGTAAAATTATTGTGTATGTAATCAACGATAACTAGCGAAACATGTCTTGGCTGTCGTGTTTGTACCTCCCGGGCACAGCTGTAGCGTACGAACGATCGAATAAAAGCCATTTGAATGAGAAAATAAGCCAATAGAAGAAAAATCTTTAATTTCTGTAGCTTCTTGTATCGATTATAAAAATTTGAATAATTTTATCGAGCATTTAAGAGACCGGGACTAAAGAAACAAAAGGCCGAAAGAGAAAGACGAAGATTATAAGCGCGGCACTTTCGCGAATTGTTCGATATACATTACCACAGTTCTCCAGGTCCTAAGTAAAGCTGAATAATAAAAAGAAAATTGTGCTAGTGTGTGAGAGAAAATTGTGCGTGTGTGGCTATATGTACGTAGGCCGAGAAGCGCGCCGTTTGTCGAAGCCAAGCGACAAGCCTCTTCGAATTGAAAACATAAAAAATTAAAGAAAATAAGGAAACAGTTGCTTCCAAGGTATATAAAAAATGCGGCTCGGCGGAGTGACCCTGCGAGTACTGCGTGTGTAGATATATAAGAATTTTAAAAAGAAAATAAATGGGAAGAAGAGAGAAAAGTGAAAAAGTGTGATTTTTAAACGAAAGATTAAAAAAGAAAAAGAAAGAGAGTAAAGATCGTGACGGAGAGAGAGTGAAGATGGCGATGTTTTGAGTTTCTTACAAAACGATGGATTCTCAATAGTACGGACGATAATATTGTACGTTGCCTTAATCGGTGAATCATTCCACGACGCTGTAAAACAATAAGAAACAAAGCAGGACCCGCGGGTCCGTCCCTAGAATGCGTTTGGGTGAAAGGACAAACTCGTTCGAAATCAAAGGAGTGTTTTAAATGTGAGAGAGAGAGAGAGATGCAATTGCCCCTCCTGTCTTCGTAAAAGATTTAATTAAAAGGAGATGAAATTCCTCTTTGGGAGGAAGGAATCAGTCTCACGATTCTCCGTATCACAGAAACATTTCCGTTTCATTTACTCTTTTCTTCCGAAATCTCTGTAAACATACAAGAGCGTGTGGGAGTATGACAGTGAGAGTGAGAGGATTTTAGAGAGCAAAACAAAAAGGAATGTATAACGTAGAGAGAAAGGTATGAAGATAAAACAAGTAAAATTACATTTTTAATTTTAAGAGCTCGTCTTAAGATGTGTTTAGCGACAAGAAAAAAAATACAAAAAAGCAAGCTTCTAGATAGAGACTTAGGGAGAAACAACCACGCTATTAAACAATAATTAATCTAATTACCAATTAATTACGTGCATAAGGCATTTAACTGAATGCAAAGTATTTCTTAATAAAAAGTACTTCAGAAACCAAAACTTGGCTATGCCCTCAAATTGAGGGCTTTGTCTTCATTATTTTAGTTGTTTTTATAATGAAAACAAATCCCTTGAAAACACACAATACAAATGAAAGAAACCGCTCTTCCATAATCCTCGCCTGTAGTTCCTTCAGAAGCGATTTTATATTGTTTTTTTACGTAGACGTAACGAGCGCTTGTATTTTTCCGCAAAGCCAGCAGCAACAATATCTTTGCGTTTATATTATTTTTTCGTAACTCGTAGTTTGTAGCTAGTGTGTAATGAATCTTATTTATACGATTTTTGTTTAATCAAACTTTTTCATGGTCATTCAGTTTAATAGATTGTAATTTATTAAACAACATGACATTCGAATAAATTATTTTATTTACACCAGTTGTAAGATTTAGTTCTTATTCTTTTTTTTTTTTTTTTAATTTTTCAGCTTTACATATTTTGAAATCACTAATTTATCTATTCTCTACAAGTAAAAAAATTATTGGATTCTGATCCTCCATTTTATAGTTTTGAAGACCAAATAAAACCTGAAATATTCTGTGATGGAAACAATTTTAATATTCAACTGGAATAAGACTTAAAATTAAACTTCGCATCATTATAAAGGCGCACGAGGTTGTCTGTGCGCAAAATTGAACAGAAAAACGTTTGATCCAGTCCAATTAATAGCAACCGATCGAGTTCGAGAACCGGAGAATCCTGATGTTCGCCTCGACTTTATTTAATGGAAATGATCGGAAAAAATAAAATAGTACTTAATGTAAAGAGTCATTTAGAGTGAAAACAAAGTTCCCAAAAAGCCGATAAGAGATCTGTTCGGAAAAGAGACGGGTGGCCTTGGAGTATCGGTCGCGGAGCTCGTGTATTACCCCTCTGGCGCTCTCTCGTAAAAGTAGTGCTCAAAAACAGTGATTGTGTCTATACAACGATTCTAATTTTGCACGGGTGTCAAATAACCCCCATTTAGCCAAAGAAATAGCTCTGCGACAATAAAAATGCAGATTATTCTGTTCCTCCAATTGTCGCTTTTTGTACAATAGTCTCACTACCGCGAGCTCGAGCATTTCACACGCTATAGGATGGATACGCGCTACAATTGTCCAATGTGGATCTACACGATCTACCGTTTTTTCTCATTTAATCTTATTAACTTTTGTAAAAATCTTTCCCCAATTTCATTAAAGATATCAGATATCAGATATCAGATATAAAACAAAATAAATATTTTCTATGTGACATGTATTTGTAAATCATGTCGAAAAGCCTGTATGATGTATAATTATCTTGTAATACTCAATGACTAGCTTTACGCATGTAATAACCAATCACGGGCTTTTCGGGTTTTTGCGCATAAATGACAGTGTAATCACCGCACGTTTTCGTTAGGGATAGAGTCCGGTTTAAACTTAATAAAATTTGCGTTTTTTTCTTTATATTTTCTAAGGGTAGGGTTCAGTCAGAAAAAAGATTCTTTAATTTTGAATCTATTATATTTATAGAAATGTATATATGATTAAGTAGAATAAAGGTAAAGAAAAATTCAAATTTTCCGTCAATTTCAATCAATTTCTATAGAGTTATGAGTTAAAAAGAAATTTACTTACCCAAAAGTGAGGGCTTAGCTTTAGCTATATTATTAATTTTTCACTTCTTTGTTTTTATTGGCTTAAACTGGACCCAAAATGGTATTTTCATATTTCATTTGTCGAGAAAAATATTTCGTTCAAGTTTTGTTCGCGAATAATGCATTCGAAATGTAACATTTTTCTCATTATAATTGATAAACATTAAATAATGCATTACATTACTTGAATGAAACTTGAACGAAGTATTGTTCTTTACAAATAAACAAATAATTTATAAAAACGTATTATTCGGGGTGGCTCTCTACGCCCCATAGAGCACGGCATGCAATTCCGCAGTAAGGCGACTTCTAAAGAGTCCGATTCATTTGTTAATGAACTAATCTCTGTATAATAACATTCTGTAGTTTCTTACATAAAACAAGGGACAGAGAGTTTACTACATTCCGAGCTCTATATCATCTCAAACTCGTACAAACGCGCGAACTATAAAGGAGCCACCGCGCCTCTTGATAACACTTTGAGGCAGCTTATAAACAAGATTATTCCAATATTGAATAAACTTGAATATATTTAAGTACTTTTCAAATCTAAATTAAATAAAAATTTGAAATTGCAAATCGATCCTTTTACAAAAGAACATAAAAAAGCAGGTTTTCAGAGGGTACACTCGGATCACAATCACAAGAAGTATCAGTCTTTGTAAACTTTTTGAGTTGCAATAAACTAAACTACAATTACGTACATACACTCGGCAGAATTTGAAAATAAGCGAGGTAAAAAGAAATCTCGAGAGACTTCTTTGTTTAAATATGAGCGTGCAGCAAGAAGTGCAATGCTCCCGTCAGTGGAATTCGCCCCGTGGCTTGTCCCTCCCCACTCGAAAAATAAAAATAAAATTATATGCTAACACCATTCTCTAAGACATTAACTCGGATGCACGTGGACAGATAAGATCTACTTTCACCTTGAATTTCATATTTTATGAGATTTTTGCCACTGAGCTCAAGGTACAATTGGAAGCTTCTGCAAGTTCAATTATTTTCTTCTTTGCGCTAAGCGCTTATATTGTTTGACTTGACAGTTAGTAGAATGTCACTGTCATCAATTGTGTTAAGATTTATTTTAATTTTAATTTAGCTAAATTACGTAATAATGTTTTAATGCAATTTGAATAGCTGTATTAGTTATAATCGGTCAGTTACGTTTTTTCCGTGCAGACGACGCAAAGGACGATAACTTAGTAAACTTACTGCTATTACTATTTTCCGCTATGCTGCTGTTAATAGTAATTGATAAAAAAGAAGATAAAGCTGGATAAGTACCAAATGGTTCAGGTTCATGTTATCTAGTGCGCGAATCAGCCAATGTGTAAAAAATAATGACATATAAAGATTAATATTAAAGAAATGCCAATCTCAAGCTTGAGCATATGAGCATAACTGTATATAATAATTAAGTACTAGTGGGACGTGTCATCTAGTTGATAAAGTTAAAAAGGTGAAGTAAATATAGTGCAGCAGAAAGGTAAAAAGAAAGAAAAGAAAGTGCAGCTTTTTGAGAGTTTGAGTGTAGTCGGGGGTCAGCTCGGTCAGCCCTTTATCAGTATGCACAGAGCTAAGATCGCGGGTCCGCGCCTGGCCTCGCGCGCATGATCCCCTTTGTGTTATTTTGGGCGAGCGCACGCGCCGCGCGCGACCGCGAGTGGGGAAGCTTTAAATAGGAGCGAAAGTGCCAAAGAGGAAGCCAGTACGTCGAGACGATTCCGTTACGTTGGCCGCGCGCGCGCACATGTTGGAGCATCGCACTATCTTCGACGTGAGTACCCTGCACGGGACCGATGCCTTTGCTGCAGCCTTTTTCGCACGCGCAGCTGTCCAAGTCGTGCGGATCTGCCACTGCTGGTCAATTTCAGTGACCCTACTGAATTTTCGGCTCTCGCCTAGCTCGGCTCATCCCTACTTTCATCCAAGCCAAATGGCAGCTAAACAGGTGGTAGCCTTGTGGTAGCCACGAACCTGGACTGCTTTTACCTGCCAAAACATGCCTACTGGATCTCCTTACCTGTCGACTTTCTTATTCAAAGAAAAGTTTAAAGACAACAGTTAAATAGTCAAAGTGCATTCATACCTACAGTATTTTTTCAATTTTATTTCTCTGATAGTTTATTACCGTTACTCTATAGGCCCGATGACGAAACAGTGCATAGTGTGAATGTTTCGTTCTAAATTTAATGTCTAATTGATTTGAGGCCACGCGTTAACGTGTCGTTTTCTCAGGTAGACGGCGTACCTTGCGCTGCACTGCCACTGAATCGTCGGGAAATGGTCGGGAAATGGTCGGGAAATGGTCGGGAATTGGTCGGAAAATCGTCCCGAAAATCAGCGCGGATATTTTTAAACTCACTTTTACACGTGACGCTTATAACAGAAGCGTTGCTTTAAAGTATTATCGGTGGATGCCGTATAAGGTTCATTGTGCATAGTTCTACATTGCCCCAAAGCGTGTAAGATATAAGTGCTCGGGAGGTTCATTCGTTTAAACGCTTTAATTAATCGCCACATGCGCGATTCTTAGCTGCGAATTGCAATTAAGTCTCTGCCTTTATACTGAATTACGTGTGTATTTGAAGCTAAATTTCTGGGCCTTTTCACTTTCGAATACGTAGCTAAAGTAGAAGAAAGATGTTGATAGATAAAATGTTGCTTCTTGGCTGTTATTGCATTATTTGAATTATTTCTCGGTACTAAATGTTTCCGCTATACATAATTTATTGTAAAAAGGTAAAAGTGAAAAATAATTTTGCGCGCGTTAATAAGAAAGGTGCAAAAGTAACAAAATATTTTTAGAGTCTTGACGTACATTAAACTACGCAGATTCGAATTCATTGAACCGCGCGTGTCTGTTTTGGTTCTTCTGCCGCGGTTCTTTCAACCCTTTGTTTTCGTAAAATTTAGCTAAGTCTTCCTATTGGTGCCTGATCAAGGCAGAGGAATAAAAGCAATAAAAACAATTGAAGAGGCATAGAATTACTGGAACATCGGGTGTCCGATTATATGGTTTCAGGGGTCACGATGATGCGCCTATTCAGACTGGCCGCTGCGCACACGAGCACACGAGCACGCGTTCTTCCGGCATCACCGCCAAAATTGACCGGCTTTTCTTGGCATACGCTTACGTTTAGTGCGTCCGATCATTCGAGACTACTTGCTCTAATACCGAGAAAAAAGATTTATGCTTGAAGCAGACACTGATCTCGGACAATTTAACTTTGCTTTAAAAATTCCTTACGTCATTAAGTAAAAAAAGAAATAACTGCTAATAACTGCTAAAACTTGAGCAGAATTGCGAAAGAGAAATTTAAGCGAATACGAATTGCGATATCTCGGAGATGTACGCCGATAAAAACTGCGTCGTTCAGCCATTTGGCAAGCAGCTCGCTGATTTTTCCTAGTATCAAAATTATAAATACGTATAATATGTTCGCGCGGCGCGGCCTAAGTATCGTCGTGACGGAGTTTCCCACGCCTTTATTTTCGGCACGGCCCGACAGCCCGACACTGAAAATGCGTGCCAAATATCGCTAGCTAAATTTCGGAAATACTGCCGGCTACCGGAATACGGTTCTTTGTTTACCTACAAACACGAGTGCTAGTTGAGCGCTGAAACGTCTTTCTTTTTCAATCTCGTATATCAGCTGTCGTTTATAATACTGATTCGTTTATAATTCAATTCTATACATAAATTTGCATCGTACATTTTTGCTCGTGCTAAAGGTTAAATGAATCTGCACATAGTAAAATTGCAAGTAATTTGCAATAATTAATGATTTTAGCTTCGAGACGTTTTTTTATTCTTTCAAAGATGAACGCATTTTTTGTACTCGCAATAGTTCATGGCAATTTCATCTTTAGAAAAGCTAATAAACCACTTAGAAGGATAAGCCCGCTTAAAGTCACCAACATTAACGAAATAATTAAGCAATTAACCCATTAACAATAACGAAATAATGACTTATCGTTCCTAATTTCTTTCAGAATTCGGAAGATTGCAACGATATTGAGAAAGACGACATAGAAAGACGATCCATAGAAAGACGACATAGAAATTAGGGAAAAGTCTCGAGTTAAAACTTGTTCAGCTTCTGTAGCAACTAAGTCACTGAATAAAGTGGGTATTCTTCAAATGCGTTCACACTACTTGAGCTGTATTACACATTCGCATTGACGTTTTCTTAATCTCTCTTATTTATAAATAGTTCTCTGTACTCTTCATTTGTCCTAAATCGTCTAGTCTGTTTTGCATGCTGTGCCGTTTTGCATGATGGAAAAGTTAATAAAATCTAGTTGTTCACTGCGCTACGATGATTTATTTATTTCTTCGAGCACGATAAAAGTATTCTAAAGTTTTTCGACAATTCGGACACAGTATACTTCCAAGTCATTACTAAATTTACTAATATCCATCAAGTATAAGGTGAAAATCTCTACTGCACATTTCACTGTTGCGGAACACGTTTTAACGTTATTGTAATGTTGATTAGATACAATATTAGTAACACGTGAAATCAGAATCTAATGAAATGGATAAAATGGATAAAATGGATAAAATGGATAAAATGGAAAAGTTGCATGCTCGCGCTGGTCTTGCGGTTTATTTATAGGTATAAGGCTTTCTTGGCGCTAATCTCGGCCCTATCTCGCTCAATACAATAACAATTACGCGTAGCTTGCGCAAGCACGGATAAGCTGCATCACCTGGTGCAACTGCACTCTCATAGTCTCCTACAATATACTGGGCCAGTTTTCATCTATAGATTGGTTACAAGCAAGTAACGCAGATACCTCGCAGAAAGGCCGAAAAGTGCGAGGCCGAGATGTTGTCGAATGTGTGTCTCTGTATCCCTGAATCGAAAGAAAGTGCAGTAATAGGCGCGCTCGAGCGCTCGAATATGCAATCGCTGCAATCGCGCATATTAAGCCTCGTGCCAGCTACTCCCAGCTAGCGCAGCTTCTGCTGGTCCCATGTCGCAATGTCGCGAGGTCGCAATTTCGCAGTGTCGTAATGTACGAGCGTTAAAGATGGTTTATACTAATATGCTTTGAATGCTTTTAATGGTCCTGAGGGTGGAAAGTAGGGGTGGAAAGTAAGGGTGGAAAGTAACGGTGGAAACTAACGATTGCAAGGACAGATGCCGGCCGAGTGCATCGCCAACCCGCTGCAGCGGGAGCTGGCCGACTCGATAATCCGGATGCAGCCGCTGGACGAGATCCGCATTTTGCTGGCCTGCGGTGCGAAGCCCAACGACGCGGTGACGCAGGGCCTGCGGCCCCTGCACTACGCCGTCTGGCAGCGCTACACGGACGCGGCCCAGCTGCTGCTGGTCCGGGGCGCCGACATCGACGCCACCGACGAATGCGGCTACTCGGCCCTCCACCTCGCCGCCGAGCACGGCTACCACGACCTCGTCAAGCTGCTGCTCAAGTGCGGCGCCAAGGTGGACCACCGCGAGGACACGCCCGAGCCATTCCCCAGGTAATTGCTCCTTAACCAGTGCCAATATCCGCCTTGGCCAACGCACCGGTAATAACGCATCCGTTCGCATCCGTTCGCATCTGTTCGCATCTACTCGCAGAACCATGCTGTGCGACGAGCCGCTGCGTCTGGCGCTGCGCAACCACCACATCGAGGTGGCCCGCACGCTGCTGGAGGCTGGCGCCAACCCGAACAAGCGCTACTTCTTCGGCTCGGAGATCAACCTGGTCTCGCCCCTCGACCTCGAGTGCATGGAGCTGCTCTTGGCGTTCGGTGCTCACCCCAACACTCGCGATCGCGCGGGACTCACGCCCCTCATGAAAGCTGCGCGGTTACCGCAGGTCAGTAAAACGAAGAACCTCCCGAGGAACCGACGAACCTCTTCCCGACCAAGCCCGAAGCGTATACGAATATTTGTTTTTTCATCTGTGTACCCTGCGAGTTGCTTGCAGAAAATCCTAGCTTTCGAAAAGTGCTATCGCAACTTGTTCTCGCTCTTCGCCGGCCCGGCGGAACTGCTTCTTGGCGCCAACGCTCGACCAGTCGCTCGACCAGTCGCTAGACGCGACGGCCCTCCTCACCAACGGCAGGAACCTCGCGTCGCGGAATTAGGAAGTTGCTTACAATGCTTATATACGCAATTACATTCACGTCTCACATGCATTTACATTGCACTTGCCGCATCATAATCCAAATAATTAAGTCACCCCGAGCGGCAGCTGTCAGCTGATATACTTTTTATAGGCTCTATATATGATCATATCCCAAAGATTTCTCAGTTAAACTCAATAATATTACTCATAATAGCATCTTTAATATTGGCATCATATAAGACATATTTAAAATGTGTGTTGTCGGAGTAGGGGATAGCATCGGTGTTGCTGTTGCTGAGTTATGGGGCGGACGTGAATGCGATGGCGGACGCACGACACGATTACCGGACAGTGCTGCACTATGCGATCCTCGGGGGCGACCCTGCGGTGATCAACCTGCTGCTAAAGCAGGGTGCCCGACTGAACCTCGGCGTTGAGTACCAGAAGCCCACAGCCCTTGATCTCGCGATACTCAAGGGCGATCCCGGCATCGTCGAGATGCTTCTCGAAGCAGGTAAGGCTAATTGAATTAGCATTCGAACATTCTACGTATATTCGATGTATATTCGATGTATATTCGATGTATATTCGATGTCGCTGTTGGGTGCTTAGGAGCCGAGGTGAACGCGACGTCCCCGATAATCGGGTCAGCTTTGCACGTAGCCTGCGCGGACAACATCCCCAACCGCCTGGAGATCCTGCAGATGCTGCTGGAGCGCGGCGCGGACCCGAATCTGGTGATTCGCAGCGAGGAGGGCATGTCGCTGAGACCGGTGCTGGCAGAGTACGTCGCGTCGAACGAGAACCCGGCCGTGGAGGTGGTCTCGCTGCTCTTGAAATACGGAGCGCGCGTCGTCATAAAGACGCAGTTCCGAGACCCTCACGGCATCCTAAATTCCCTGCAGAACACGGCGGACAAGCCGCGGCTGCTGCGGGCGCTCCTCGACGCCGCCGAGAGCTTCGATCCCTGCATGATCAAGCGCTCCTCCAGCCTGACCGACGCGCAGAAGGCTCTGGTCATGGAGGCCGCGCGCACACCTCTGCCGCTCACTCACCAAGCGAGACTCATCGTTCGCAGGCTTTGCGGCACCAAGCTCACCAAGATCGTCACCAGTCTCCAGCTGCCTAGGAGCCTGCACCGCTACCTGCTCTACGACTGCTGAAGTCTTCACCAGAGCCAGCCACTTTACCAGTTCAGCCAGTTCACACATCTGCATGCAGCTGCAAAAAACTGCTTCATTCAAATTCAATCATTTTTTTATTTTCAATTTTATTCCATTTTAACAAACGCACAAACGTTTATAAACACTACTTTGCTTCTTGCAAAATGCAACATTACTTACTTACTAATTCTCAAGTCGTATAAGAAATTTTCCTGCCCAAAATAATATGAGATTCGTACAACTTTATTTTTTATTACTTACCTACACATCGAGTCATGGTTCGTTTTTTAGATATTGTGATACCCGAAAGAAATATAAACGTACTTATTAAACTCTTCAGAGCGAATAAGAATTAGCGCAAGCTCTTTAAGTGATTAGTTACTGAAGGATTTTTAGAAAATCTGATTATATATATATTTTTGAAACTTAGCGTGAATGAAAGCAAAGAACTTAAGGAAACGCTGAATAAGAAATATATTACCGCCACATTATTAGTCGCGGTACAAGAAACATCCTTCTTTAATCGCCCTAGTATTATTTTTCTTTTGCATTATCCGAATATGTTTACTTTTTTCGTATACACTCTCTTGTGGGCTTGAGCCCCTTTGAAATGGTGTGATTAAATGTATACAATGGCAAACAAAAAATATTGACACGTAACCATGTCATTTTGTACCTTTATATGTATGAATATAAAAAATGTATTGTATACGTCGTATTATGAAACAGTATTTGAAAAATAAATTTCATGAACCTATCTTTGTTTAAATGCTTATCTTTTCTCATGCTACTTTCATTACTTCCAATTAAACCGTAATTGTGGCAATTTTATTTGAACTCTGCAAACAAAATTAGTTAAGAGAGTGGACCTCATTTTGAATTCAGCGCGTAAATATTGCCAATGCACTGCGCGCAGTCTGCGCAGTTGCCAGTGTTGCCTCTGAAAATCTGAACGGCTATAAGCGAATAAAATGGTCAACCACGGTGTAATGAAAAATATAACCTGTTATAAAAAAAATTTCAAAATGCGTTGAAAAAGATTTTTGTAATTTGTTGTTGACAATTTCATCGCTCATTCCCCAAGGGAATGCTACGCTATAAAGTTTGCAATGCGGCCGCAGAAATTTAAGATCCCTTCCAACAATGAAATGTAAGATTAGGTTAACTTTTTATTTTTATCATCATAATTTGATATTTCGAAGTTTATTATAAAAATTTAATGAGCTTTATTGTTTCAGTTTTGCAAATTTGGATAGAAAAGTTATTATAGTTTCGGTTTTTGGTAAAAGTCAATATCGAGCAAAAGGATGTAAAGCAAATATGCTTAGTTCTATCCTACAAGTGGATCTTCTGGATGAACCTTCTGTTAATAAAGATCCATTGGTAATGTATAAAATGCATTGGTAATATATAAACAAATTTTTAATTTTCCATTATTCTTATAGTGTGAAATAGAAGGTTATCATGATCCAAAGACAAGAACTGTGTATTTACATTTAAAAGGACTATTAGATACCTATACTTTGATCAATGAATACAATCAGTTCATTGAGAAACAAGATCGTAAAGATTTTCTTAGTGCTTGGGCTCACATGAGAAACAAATATTCAAGAGCACTGCTCATTTTATTCCATTTGTCTCATGTCATTATTTTAAGCCATCCAACGCACACATTTGACTACAGTTATATTCATTTATTTAGAGCTCTTGATGTAATTAGGTAATTATCTTGTTGCATTTGTTATTTTAAAATTCATAAAGAAAAGTTAAATATTATATTTATATGTAGGCAGAAAATTTGCGGCCCACTGTCAGATGTTTTAGCAACTTTGCACAGTTTACCAAAAGATTGGATAGCTAATGGCAGGCCTTGTTCACCAAGAGTACTATTTTATTTTGAAACATGCCCACCAATTTTCAGTGATCCAGATAGTGAAGCTAACATTAAAAAATTAGAGCATGCACTAGAAGATAGAATATATCAAGTGTTAAGAAAAAACCGAATAGTTACTAACATAAGGTACACAAATTTACCTACATAATTTGTATTATACGGCTGTATATCTTCAGTTTTGAAACTGTTCACTCTTAACAATTTATCATTCTGTTATTCTAGTTCAAATTCATTATTTGCTATCCCAGCAAATCAAGAATTTGTTTTTGTACATACTGGCAATACAGAAACTAAAGATATTTTAGCATATATGACTCAACAATTAATTAAAAGTTGCACAATTTCTCCTGGAGGAATAAGCTCAAAAAATAATGTCATTATGGATTTAGATAAAGCCAATGATGAATCAGACGAAGGTAATATTTTTAAACATTGCCTTTTAATAAATAAAGAGATTTTTTTATTATATACTTTATTTATTTTTTTGAAAATTTTTTTATTTCTTATCTGGAGAACAGTTGGCTTATTTTCTTCTTTATAACATAGTTTTGACATATAAAATAAGTTTCTGCAATTCCATAAAAAGTACTATTTTATGCATGCAAGCGTTTACTAAAATAACATTTTTGCAGTCATTGCATAAAATGTTGCTGGATGTTTGTATGAAAAGTGATTCCTGGACAAGTATTGAAAACTACTAAAATAGTTTCCTTTTGTATTTTTATAATGATTTTACTAATACATTTGGTTTAAGATATTCTTTGACTTTTCCCATTTAACATAAATATAAAGAAATTTTAGCAAAAAATAATGAAGTCTGAAAAAGCTAAGTGCCAATCTATAGGCAGCAATTTTTATTATATTATGAATGTTTTCTTTTTCAGAATCACATACTTTTAAAAGATTTTTACAACAACACATCAACCTAGCCTTTGCAAAAGGTTTTGATGATAACGTGGGTCGTCATTCATCTCCAGCACATTTTGAGGTAATTCCATTAATAAACAAATATGTTCGCGAATTGCAGATGCACCAAAATTCTTATTTCAGATACCAACTCTGTCATTATTTCTTGATGTTGCTAATAAGGTCTTTGACTTTTTCATTAATGGCACAGATAAAGAATTATTAAGTCTTCATGGATTGTTGGATACTGACGTGAAATTCAGTAAAAGCCGATGCACTAAAGTCTTCCCAAGAGCTTTACAAGCTTATCAAGAGAATCTTCCACAGCATTACACAAGGTAAATCCAGTATTAAATAAATAAATATACAGCAATAAAATAAACTTATGTTTGTCATGTTATGATTCCAGGGCTTATCATGAATCGAAATTGGCACATGCAATGGCAGTATTTGAAATGCAGGCACGAGGACCACTTTTTAATGAGTTCAGTGAAAAGCTGCAAGTAGAATGTGATTACTATTGGCGGTCAGGTAGGCAAATGTGTCAGGTTCTCTCATTGACTGGAAATCCATGCACAAATCCAATTCACAAGGGTGGTGGTGAAGGGGCTGGAGGGGGAGAACAGTTAGAAACCCGGGAAGATTACAAGTATGTCTAATTATTATTATAATAGGTCACAACTACAAATGAAAAATGTGAAAATATTTAAATGACACTATTTATTTTTGTTTTAGGGATCTTCTTACGCTTGAGCATTGCAGTGGCGTACGCTATATTTGCGCCTGTAACTGCGGACGCTGTCAAGGATCTCGCGAGGATCCGTTCAATCTAAAACAAGCCAATTACGACTACTTTCAGATGTTGGCAATGCAATGCGGTTGTAACAAACTCGAATCATTTCAATTTCCAGTTTTTCAACCCAGTACGCATAATTTCCGGTAATTTCTTAAGTACTTAGTACTTTTAATTACTAAAGAAACATTTTAGCAAAGACAAGTGCAAAAAAATATCTAAAATTTCTTTAAATCTTAGAGCAGCGCAATTGTTTTCAACTAATCGGAAAGACTCGTTAGTTCGGACTGATGCCTCTACGCCTCAGAGCCATACGCAGATTTGTAGTTTAGGTGTGAACGATGACATAACAGTCTATGGTAGTGGCGGCCAGTCACCTCCTGCTCAGAGCGATCTCATCGAGGAAGACGCACCTCAGAGACTAAGTGACAAGGCTAGTTTCACTCCAGGAGACGAAAACAAAGTTGTCATTGCAGTAGCAGACGTGGATCCGGAAAACTTGAAAGAGAAGTCGCTCAACAGGCAGCCATCAACGACAGAGTACTTACCTGGAATGTTGCATACTCAATCTCCTGCTGGTCTTCTTCCTCAGTTCTCCAGCTGGTCACTGCTGTGTCTGGGCTCAAGCAGTATTTACTCCCACAATTTGGGTTTACAGCATCAGACGGGTGTCTTAGCTAATTCTGCCTTTCTTCTTCCCTGGGATGTTACTGTTAGGTATTAAAAAAATGATTGAATCATTTTTTTTTTGTCTTTTCTCTTTACTCTTCGTAAGTTTTTAAAGATGATAGAATTTAACCATATTTTTTAAGATTGGAATATCAAAAAGAAAGAGGTTCTCTCTGGCCGAATGTGAATGAAAACATTCAACAAAACTTCTGTACTCGAGGAAAAAACTTTCAGAATTTGAATCTGCTTAGAGGAAGGAAGTCAAAGAGGGGCAAGGAATTACTAGTCAAAATATTTGTTGGAGTGGAGTACGAGTGCCCAAGGGGACACCGTTTTATGGCAGCTACTCCGGACAAGGTTTTGAAAGCCACTGGAATTGGAACAGTCAAAGACAATGGAAATAAAGTCACCTCAAGTACCACCGATATGCCTCTATACTTTCCATGTCCATGCAGGTTCAGCCATTCTTCATTTTCGAAATAATTTAATTATTTAAAATTTGAATTGTTCACTCAAATTTTTCTTTGGTAGGCAACCCAAGCCGCTGATTGCACAATTAATGCGAATTCACGTTGTAACGCCAAAGGCACCAGTGCACGTTACATTAAATCCTCGTGTACAGCCTGGACCACCACCTTGCCCGATCTTTGTCACTGGATGTGAGGAGCCTATAAAGCTATCTCAAAGTGCTTATTGGATTCTAAGACTACCGTATCCTTTTATCATATTTTTTATTTTTTTGTACTACAAATAAATTGGAAATTGAAAATTGTACAAATTAGTTAAAAAGAAGAAATTATTTATAAAAATATAGATTACATAAATTCCTTATAAAATTTATTAGTTACGTTTACATGGGAGAAAAAGGCCCTTATCTGCCTCCAAAAGAGCCAGTACCTCTATCTCATGGCAGACTACTTGCTGGAATGTATGGTATTAGTGAAGTAGTAGGAGATAAAAAATAACAGTTCTGCTAAATGGAAGATAACAAATGACTGATCCATCCAGCTGTAAATATATCTTTTTTGTTAGTTTTTAATAAATTCAAGTGTACATACTGAATAAAGTAGTTTAATTTAAAACTCTATAGTTAAAAAGTAAGGAGTAAAGCGCTTGCCATTGAGCGATTGAGGGAGGTCTTAGATACTCCTTTTCCCCACTCAGCCTTTTTATTAATTCTGATATTAATTCTTTTTTGAAAATATAGCGCTAGTTTCGCATCTTCAAAATCAACATCCATAGTTCGCAGATGCAATCAGCAGTCAGCACCAAATTGAGAAAATGAGAAAATAGCGCTACTATAGTGCCATATTTTCCAACTTTCAAATTTTCGTAGTACGCCGTAGCAGTTTTTTAAATGATTCTATCAGAAATATCAGAATCAATTTCCGCCGAGAGTATAGGTATATTTCCGAGAGGCCGAGGGCGCCAAAATAGTCGACGCCAATGCGCCATCAATGCCATCATAGAGCTGGCACTCTGGGAGCACCGCAGCAGTATATATGCTCGAAGGTATAAGCGCCTGACGGCCGATTGAGGCGATCACGAATGTATCGAAAATTAGATTCGCCGAGCTATTCTGATTGCTCCAAAACGTTATTCACAAGCTTAAAAAAAATAAATATTTAAAAAAAATAAAAATTTTGAAAATAAAAACAGCAGACGTTTATTTGGGAGGTCACTAAAGTCACGTGACCTTTCGGCTGGTCGGCGTCGGCGCAGAACGGGCTGACCCGTTCTGCCCGTTTACTGGCTGACTGGCTCAAACTCGCAAACGCGATAAACACTTGTCATCGCCGTTTAAATGTGTTTTCAAATGTGTTTCGTTATTTGAATGTGAATTTGAATTGTTTACAAAAAAATTTAAAGAAATATGCTGTAAAACTACATCGTTTAAATAATAAGAGGTGAACAGTGACGCACAAACTTCAAAATTGATAAGTAACTGTGAAGCAAAGTGTTTTTAGTCGGTGTACTGAAAATGTACGTTACGACGTTACGTACTTGCCAAATGAACGCACGCGCCAATAAATTTATTTTTATTTTTAAACTTACAAAATCTGAATGTGTATGTAAGAACTCGTAGAAAAGACTATGCCAATATTGCTAATGCCAAATAAATATTCATTTAAATATTACCACGATTATTTAATATTAGTCTTTTATTAATTTCGTCTTACTCTACTGTTTAATAATTTATTACGATGAGGTAGTATTTTTTATTTAAGTTTTCTTTGCTTACTGTTTATGAACAGATTTCATCTGCACATTGAAAATGAAGGGGCATAGTTCAATTAAATACCTGTTGCTAGTCCTCCTCGTTACAACTTCAGTCCATGTTAAAGCAAATTCAGTGTTGGATTGGTTTTGGAGTAAAAATGAAGATACCTCAAGAACTGTTTATTCAGATAATATTCCTTTGGTGTCAATCCCATACGAAACTTTGACAGAGGATGAGAAATTTTTGAAAGAAGCAGCTAAACTAGTAACAGATATACAAATTTCTTCTCCATTGGAAATTTGTCAACACAAAGTGATTATGAAAATTAAATCATCATGCAGTAGCATGTCAGAGGAACAACTTGCTAAATTGAGTGTTAATTTGCTCAATTGTCAGTCTGCTACTGAAGGCAGGAAAACTTTTCCCTGCTCAGATAACATGGTAAGATTAAATTTATTTAAATTTGGAAATTTAATTTTTTATATTTATAAAATTATAAATTGTTGACTAAATTTTTTAACAACTAGTGTTCTCGATGTTTTCAAAATTTTTCTCTTACTGTTGCATTCAAATATTAAACAAACAGCTAATTCTTAATCAGTTTGTTGTATAGATAGCGGTCTGTGTTTGAATGTCCCAAGGCAGGGTAGAGGGATGCAACATTAAAAAGGGCTGTTCTTGCAAGTTTAGACTTGTAACCCTCCCCTCTTTACTTCAGTGATCACAGCATGTTAGGTCCTCTGTAGTATTCAGTTGAATTTTACAGTTGCTTGCATCTCTTTGAAGAGAACACTATTGATCCTTATACTTGTGGTTTATACAAAATTTAAGTTCCACTTTATTTTATTGTTTAGAACAATATCTTAATTAAACTGAAATTCATAAAATAATTTATATAAAAATAAGAATGAATAAAATACTGAAAATGATTTTTTTTTCAGTCCATAAAAGATTGTACCTCAAACATGGATGCAGATACTTGGAATGCTTACCATTTGATGAGTAATCGAGCAAGAGCTGTTTGTTATGCTTCAAGGAGTCATCAGTTTCGAGCTCTTACAGAATTGACAGTTAACAAATTAATGCAATCAGCTCAGTCCCAAATACAAACATTAGAATCTTTGAAGGTAAAAGTACTTGCTTAATTATCGTAATTTTATTATGAAATATTAAATTTATATTTTTGTTATTAGGAAAGTCAAGATCGTTTAGAAGAACAAACTTATGCTGCAAATACATTAATAGAATCCAATATTCAAGAATTAACTAATGAAAAAGCCTTAATCAGGGCAGGTCATGCTCAACTAGCAGAAATGACTGAAGACTTAAAAAATAAACTAGGTGAGTACAAAGTGTTACTACAAAAAATATAAAATATTATTTATAAAATCATGTACTTTAATAGAAAAGGCTAGCCAAGATATGGTAGATCAGGCTGCAGAACGTGGCGAAAATCATCTTCAACTGCTTACTGATTTGGAGAATATAAAAGTTCAAGCTCAATTGTTGTGGGAAAAAATTGAAAGTAGTACTAACCGAATCATTGAACAAAATCATGATGCTGCTATGCAGTATCAAGAAACTTTAAAGAAACTTGAAAAAATTAACGAAACTATTGTTTATGTTTATAATCTCACTGATAGTATGCGCATGGAAATTGACAGAAAATTAGGATGGATTACTGAATACATCGGTTCAACTGGTAACATCTGTTTATTGATTTATTATGACAATTTACTAAAGAAATTTTGTATTTTAGCTAAAATTTTGAATTTACTTTTAGGAGAAAATCTGGAAAAAATTTATCGCGTAGTATTGCATATCATGTATTTATTCATAGCAATGATTGTCGCCGCATTTCTGCAGGCACCATTCTTAACCAGATCAGCAATTTTAGGAATAGTACCACTAAATCTTGCTTCATATTTAAAACATGGATTAAGTGCTTCTCTTGACTTCATTTCTATTTCAATATTAATATTATTAATAACTGCAAGTAAGACATTTTTTTCTCTTGATGAAAATGTTATTATCATTTTGTTCCAAGTATATTATCTAAATATTGTTTTAGTGCACTGGGTTATGAACGCCATTCAGTATTTATTGCGACCAAAAAGCGAAAGTAACAATGAAAATATACAAAAGAAATCTTTCCCCAATGGTGCAACAGTAAATGGCCATGGTAACACGCACAATGAATTATTTGAAAATCAACATCAGAGACCTTCACTGATGTTGAGTATTTTTTATGGTTTATCAAATATTTGGAGTGACATTAAGGAGCAAATTTCTCAAAGTAAAGGTACTAATTAAACAATTTTAAACGTCATACGATTTTGTATGAGTTTGTTATAATAATTCATCTAAAAGGATTATTTTTTAAATTTTAGAAAATTTAAAAAGTGTTTATTCGTCAATAAAGTCTTGGATTCGCCAAAAATTCATCCCAACAGAGGAACTTTCATGCTCTTACATACCTAAAAAATATCATGAGCGAATTTTATCTGGTAGAGGATATCCAAGTATATCTGATGACAGCAGTGATTATTCAGATTCGCGAGATTCTGGAAAATATATTATTAGCGATGACAATAGCATCACGGGTGCGGTATTGAGACGAAAACCCTTTGAAAAGAATGTTTCGCCGCTAACTTTTTTTAAAGGAGACCGTGAAAATCCCCAATCTCGGAGGTATTTTATAATCCAGTTAAAATAGAAATATATTTCTTAGTTTCGATAGTTATCTAATTATTTTTTTTAGCGTAACTCCAGTAACGCGAGCTCTTTGCGGAGCTAAGACACGAAGCGGAAATCCATGTCGATTAATGGCTTCAAGAGATCAAAACTATTGTCACAGACATGTAACAGGTTCCTCTACCATTGGAGATTAGTTGTTAGGTAGTCTAATGTATTTTCTAACTTTTTTTAATTTGTTAGTATGCAAGAAGAGCTGTGGTATACTTGCAAAATCTTTAGCAAATATTGAATTTTTGACAAAATGTATCCGTATATTTTTATAATGACTTTTCGTAGATTAATAATTTATTTATTATCAGATCTAGGTATTTATAGGTGCATCAACTTATTAGAATTATAATATTATATTTGAAAAACGAATGTACATAGATTTAAGTAGATACTAAAATTTACATCATAATAGTTGGGCCGCAATGCACAATCAATTTAAAGATCTATCGAGAGCATTTCTTTTACAAAAAATTTTTAATACATTTTTTTAACCTCAAGAATATAATCCGTTAGTTAGTAAAAAGTATAATCGAAGTTGGCAAGTTATTTTTTATTCTACTTTAAAGACTTGCTCTGCAGACCCTTCATTAAAATAGCTATGTAATAAATGATTTTTTAAGGGTAGACTGAGGTCGAAAAAGGCTTTAATTTTCAAGACATATTTATAGAAATGTAAATGTGTTTAAGCAGAATAAAGGTAAAGATAAATATAAATTTTCAGCCTATTTCAAACAATTTCTATAGAGTTATGCTTTAAAAAGTAGTAAAAATAAGTTTTTAACAAAAATGTCCTTTGCGTTGAACTATTTGCTTGAAGACTACAGATCTGAAAAATTTGAAAATATTTCATCGAAAACTACAAATCTTGGTAGAGTTTTTTATTTAAAACTCAAAAATGCTATTTTGAGACTATTTTTTTTCTTTTTTATACTAATAAAAGTAAACAATTTAAAATTTTTTTTATTAACTTTAACTACACTCAAAATGCCATTTTTTAATTTTAAAATAAAAAGTCCAACCAAGATTTGATGAAATATTTTCAAAATTTTTCAGGTTTGTAGGCCTCGAACTAATAGTTGCTAAGCCTTTGTTTTTACGACTTTTTAAAGCATAACTCTATAGAAATTGATTGAAATAGGCTGAAAATTTATATTTATCTTTATCTTTATTCTACTTCAACACATTTACATTTCTATAAATATGTCTTGAAAATTAAAGATTTTTTTCTTCTGATTTTTTGGACCTTATTCTATATACCCTTAACTGAAGTTGTTAAACTTCTACATATATATCTACGTATATATGTATTAGATCTGTACCCAAGATTAAGATTTTACCGAGTTATATAAGCAAACTTATAAAAAAGATTGTAAATAATAATAAAAAAAATTAATTCTTTAAAATGGTCCCTTTCTGATAATACGCGATTGTGCCGGAACCGTGAAGCATGTGCGAAAAATCGCGACAATTGTGATTCCCCTCTACTGCTCCGTGGCGATGACTGCACGTAAGACCGGATACTTTTCGATGTCATTTATTAATTTTTCAGCCAATAATCAATAATCCAAGTAGTTGGTATAAAGTAAAGAATAAACTTTTCCGGCAGACGATGACAGGGTTTTTGAATCCGCGTTTGCCGTGCTTTGTTTGTGTATAGCGTCTAGCCATAATATACTTTTATAATTAGGTCGTTAGACCTTATTCCGCTTACTTACGATAGGTCAAATGATTAAATCAAACGCTTATACAAGAGGTCAACTGCGAGTGTGATTAAAATAAAGTGTTTTTATTAAAATAAAAAAAGTGTTATTCCTTTGAATCCGACAATTGAACTATTGACAATGTGCCATTTCGTACTGTGTACATATCATATCATCTGTAAATTCTAAATAGTGATTGTCATATCCTGCAGCAGCGACCAGGTCCCGCAAGTTGCAGTAATTCCTACCGTCATCGAAGAGGTTGTACCAGTTTCGCGAGGTCGACTCTGCCTGAAAATATTTTCAAGTAAATTGTAAATACTTAACTAACTAAATTCTATTTTTTCATTGCTCAAAGTGTTTTAATTACAAGTGCGCTGCAGCTGCGGCTTGTCTTTTCGATAAAGACAATGTCAATGTCGTCGACGACTCTGTACCTGTAATTGATCCGCGTCGCTCGAATAGTATTGTTCTCAAAAGGCAGTGGTTCGCTTATCTTAAAAGTTTCAGTTAGTTTAAAAATAGTTTTCACTTACGTATATGAGTTATTTTAAAAATAGTGCTGTAGAACGTTACTTTGTACTGGCATTGGTTGTCGCAGTACTTGAAGTTTGACCATTTTATGATCTGACTCCGTAGTCGTTGAATAACAAAAACACAGGGCTCTTGAAATTCCCTTATTCAGTTTAGTTTTTCAGCCAGTCAGTTCCAAGTTAAAAAGTTAAAATGTCAACGAAATGAAAGGAACAAAAAAGAAATAAAAATTAACATTTCGATATAATCGATAAAAGTCGATAAAACAATAGCTATTTTCGATTTTCTTATTTATACTCTATGTTATGTTTATTTTGAGTTGTAGGAGAAAAAAAGCTTTATTATGAGGGAAAATTGTGAAAATAAAAGGTTCGTTTCCGACTGCTCGTCGAGGATCCGCGGGTGGGTTAAAAAGGCCGCCGCCGTATATTTTTCTAAGCGTTACGTTGTCTCCGGTCGGAAACCCAAAGCTAAATAAACGCGTGACCTGCACGACATGGACGGACAGGGCCAGAGTGCACAAAATGTTAAAGATTCCAAATTTTCTGGCTAGAAATACAGAATCGCTTTAGATTCTTGTATGTCGATAGCTAATAGCGCCAATAGCGCTAATAGCGCCAATAGCTATACAGTACAATACAATTGGTTATTTTAACGGAAGATTATTATGTTTGATCAATTAATTACCATTTGACTAGGCATGAAGCGTGCAGTGGATAGGGGAAGGTTAATTTGACAATGACCGCGAAGAGAAGAAGTGCAAACGTTACGAGGAGCCAAGAAGAAAGGGGTAGTCTTGGCTTTGCTTTAACACTTGGAGGCGCTTGCTGCAATTTTCTACCTGGTATAATTTAACAATAACATTTTTATTCTTCACTCAAAATTCATGGCTCGTGTTGCAGATGCAGATTTATTACTTGCCAGGGGTAAGTGTGAATTCGTCCTTGCGTAAGCAATATTGTACGTCTTTTTGCAGAACTCTTCGATTCAACGGATCAACTTGCAACTTTTCTAATTTTAAAATCGACAAGATCGAACATTTCAATATAGTTGTCATTTTTCTCTTATTCTTTTATCTCTTATTTTTTTCCTCATTGTCGAGGGTATTCATGCATAAATAGCGCGCTAACGCAATACGCGGCCGTAGTAATACTACACACTTTGACGTTGTCTATTTATCACTTATTATTATGGATAACAAAAGAATCTTATTTTTTGTTATGTTGCTAAATAAGATATTTAAATATTATTAATTAAATAATAATTAATAATATTATTATTAATAATAT
>UXGC01001041.1:0-38151 GCA_900480045.1 Eurytoma adleriae
AAATTGTGACGTATTGTGACGGAAATTTGGCGCGAAATTTTGAATCACATTTTATAATTTTACATGTACCGCGCGCAAAGAGCGCATTTGACTTCTAGTTATATAAATATTAAACGAATAAAGCCTAATTAACGAAAAAAAAATATGTTTCATTCGACAGACGGCAAGTGCCTGGCGTGCACGTACCGCGCCAAGTTCGCGGAGATCTCGGTGGGCATAAACCACAACATCGACGACCTGCTGGTGGGGATCCTGAGCCAGATCCGGCTGAAGGTGAGCCAGAGCCAGGCGGGCGGCAGCGGCGGCGGCTCCGGCTCCTCCGACACCGAGCACTGGTACAAGTCGCGCGGCGTCGTTAGGGCCAGCATGAAGGCCCGCCAGATGCTCACCTGGCTGTTCGGCAAGGAGGACCGCAAGTTCAAGAACTGCGAGAATCTTCACGTACTGTAAATTCCTCGTCCGCCCCCATCCCCTGTACCCACACTGAAAAAAATAATGGAAAATTTGCTACATGGTAAATCGGCTGGAGTGAAATTTGAGTCCAGTGCAGGAGTTAGATTACACTCTAGCGAAGTAGAGTGACGTTTTTACTCAAAAGTAGAGTAAATGGTAAGGCGTAACCTGTATACAATTCTACTCTACCTTGAGAGTCAAATTAAGTCACTCTACTCGTTTCACATTAATAGAGTCAAACTCACTTTTGTAGAGTTAAATTTAACTCTCTAAATGAATTAACTCCAGCCGATTTAGCGTTATTTAAGGGTGCATTTTATGTATCGTAAGAATCTTAAAAGTGCGCGCGGCAAATTTGAATTGTTTAAAAAAAAGATACTGCGATTTGTTCATAATTCAAACTAATAATTCACTTTTAAGATTAAAATTTTGAATTAATAAACAAATATAATATATGTATAAGCACAAGTTTTCCTAATTATTTATGAACATCAATTTCAAATTTGCCGCGCATACATATATAAAGAAGCTTAAGAATTAATGTGTATAAATAACTAAGAAAAACTTTTACGTTTATAAATAAATTATATTTATGTTTTTAGCAATTCTACATTTAAAATTAAATAACTATTTTATTTTTAAACAGTACAAATTTGCCGCGCACACTTTTAAGATTCTTAGCAAAAATACCCTGGCAGAAATGCTTACCAGTGGTTAGGCAGCCGTTGGTCAATGTGACCTTTTTAGCGGATTTGTTGGCCAACCATTGGTCAACAGGCCGAAAATTTCTACCAGGGTAAGACGTTCTAAATTCTCGAAGGTGGAGGACAGATTTGAAAACGAATAAAAATTACCATGACTATGGCAAATTTCATAGTAAAAATCAATGTAATTTTTCCATAGATCATAGTAATTTTTCTTACGTTTACAGTGGATCCTCCACCTCGAATAATTTATAGCAAATTTTCCTATTTATTTATCTCAGTGCTCGAATACTTAGCGAGCCTTTATCTCCTTTCCCCCCATTTCTTTCATCGTTTTTTACATCCTCCGAGCGCTGAATCGTGCGATCAAGTAGGAGCTACTTGGATTGATCGAAGACGGAAGAATTTCTTTCTTTTTTTTTTTTCAATTTTTAGTGAATTATTCGTTATCGTATTATAACTGAGTTTTAGACTAGTAATGTTTTATATACTCGTTTGTACGATCTTTACTTGGGTACTTTTAAACTTTTATCGCAAGGGCCAATTTTCCCATTAAAATTCGCCGGACGAATATCCCCCGAGACCCCTCTGACTTATCGCCGACTTACGTGAGTCAATGTAGGGATATACCGTTAAAATATGATCAGTGTCAAAACGCGTATTAACGTGACTTTTAGTATAAACAAAAAAAGTACGGATAACTTTTAATAAATAAATTTTATAAAAACATTTATTGAAGACTATCAAAGTTAGGTTTATTATATATTTTACTGTTAATGTTCGTATCAAATACAGCAAGCTAGTTTTTTTCATTGTACTTAAACAAAGAAGTAGCTAAAAAACTTTATATTCATTTTTCTGTTTTTTGTTAAAAAAACTATATGTTTTTTTATGTATAATTATTTTACATAAATAAAAAAAAGATGAACTTCAAGTCGATTTGTATTCCGCTTCAACATTAATTTAAAAAAGTGTTTTGCGCTTGTGTCGGCGTAATTTAGTTTACTTTAGCTGAAAACGACGTTAAACGTCGTGCGAAGCTTTCGCCGTTCGGTGATATCGAACGAAATATTCTAGATAAGGGGCGGAGGAAAAAAGGTGGAAAGAACGTAACTTCCATAAAACGCATAATTTTCTTCGAAAATCTCAGCGAAATTTCTATATAAAATGACTTAGGTTTTAAGCAAACGGCCAAAAATGTGCAATATATATATGTATAAATATTGTAAGTTAAAGAAACTGTGAAATCCCCCAACTTTGCAGAGTTACGCACGCTCGATTTTATTATTTGTATTTGTAACTGTTAAGTTTTATCGTAGAGAAGAAAATGTGAATGTGCCTGACCCCTTTGAATATAACTATCTGTTTGACTCGGATGACGAGGTGTAACGAACCTTTAAATTATTAAATTTTTACTCCGGCACTTATTTTTTTAAAGGATTTGTTGTATAAAATACTTTTGCAGAATTTGCTTTGATTACGAAAAAATTTTCTACCTTTAGATTAATTTTTTTCTCTTACAGCGTTTCTCGCACCCTTTAAAAGGTAAAACAAAATTGTACGATAAACTGTTTACCAACCTTCGCATCTCCTTCAAAGCAAAAGAAAAAAAATAATAAGTGTAAGCATTATAAAGAAAAAAAAATGAAGTATAATCACTGTGTCTAAGACAATCGGTGCAACTGTAATAAACGGATACTCTTCCAGTTTGCCGACTATATTATACCGAGTTAAAAGCGAAAAATGTTCGAAATATTCGAAAAAATTAGAATAGATACCACCTTTCTACTGTACAAACGAGAAAAAAACCCATCTGTATGCCAATTATTGTGAAACGTTTTTGAAAGGTTGAAATCCTTACTTTCGAATTTCTTCAAAAAAAAGTTGCGAAGAAAAGACCAGCACTATTTTTTCAGATTCTTCGAGACTCTCAAGGTGTAATTGTAAGATTTTCATAAAGACAATAACCGTGTAAATTTTCCTCGTATATTTATCGTGTTTAAAAAGAAAATCAGCTGTTACTTGTTTCTTTGATTTTTTTTCGGCTTCGTTTGTCGAAAGGACGTAAGTTTTATAAGAAAAAAAATCGTTATCGAGTTCACGTAAAATTTATATTATACATCATTATAATAAAAAAAGATAAATTTAAGCTCTTTTCTTAATTTTGTAAGTTGCGTACTTCAAAAGATTATCGTAAATTTACGTCGGCAGTCGTTGAACAATCAAATATTAAATAGTACTCAATCAAAAATCATTTACATTTCACCAAAAATAAAAAAATATATATATACACAAGATAAAAATATTACCAAAATATACATATATTTATGTTAAGTGTAATAAGCGAATTAAAAAAAAAGTAACAAGTTTAATGAAAAGAAAAAAACCAAATAAAAAAAAAACACATGTGAAACCACGGGAACAAGCTTGAAGTTTATATATGAAGGATTTTGACGTTTTGAAACCGAGCGACGTACGTTCGTCGCGCGTAAATCGTATTTATAAATATATACATACTCCGCTCCCCCCTACAAATGTATAAAAAAAAAAGGCGAAAATCGAGTACAGTCGAGCGGCGACGAAAAAAAAATTTACCCATGGAAATCGATATATACAGCGCACAGCCTTACGAGGGTAACCGCGCGGCGCACCCGCTGCAATCGAGGCTCCGAATGCATATTTAACGAGTTTTTTTTTTTTTCAACCACCGCGTCAAAAATTCATAAGCGTCGCTGCGCCGAACTCCCCCCCTCGTTATCGGACGATTTTTCGGACTTGGCTCGGACCAAATAACGCGAGAGCGAAGTTATACATATATATGCACAATCGGAAGAAACTGTCGAAGCTTTGTTTGCGCTGCAGTTGTAAATATACTTGATTTTTTTTTTGCCTTTCGTTTTTAACGTACGCATTAAGGTGTTTGTTAAAGATATTATTAATTGTAACCTAATTGAAAATGTAATATATTAATGATTCGTTATTCAAGTGACTTTTTTTTTCATTGTACACGGAGAGAAGTTTTTTGTAAGAATTGCCGCTGGAAAGTTTGTAGTAGGCATCGATTCATTTTTTTCGATTAAGAGATATGCACTAAAAAACATTTATAACGACTGACGACTGAAAAAATTGTTCAAGACCATGTTTAAAATTAACCATAAATTGGCCAGCATATGTACAATATTTTGGCGAATTTATGGTTAACTATTTTCACTGGGGATTTATCCTAATTAATCGTTACTATTTGAAAATAGTGTATTAAAGAACAACTATATGCTTACTTAACGGGCAATATACCATGAAAATTTCTCTTTGTGGCTGTAAGCTCCAAAGAAAGAGACGTGAAATCCGAGCGTTTAAGTTAACTGTACTGCGATAATGCATCTTCGCTTTATTGGCTCTTCGAAACGCCAGCGCCAGTCATTAACAAAACTCTCACGGATTATGTGTAATTTATCTGTTTCTCAGCGTGTAATCTTACAGACATTTATATACTGTATAAAAAAAAAAACGCTAATTTCTTAACTCACCTATACATGTTCAGGTTTCTTTGTCGTGTATACGCTAAACCCCGAGGGAACATAATTTTTTATATAAATAAACAAAAAAAAAACGGCGCATTTTCAATTTGTAAATATACCGACAACAATGATTTGTGTTCCTCAGAGGGCGAACAAAAAAAGAATGGAGAGACGCGGGAAAGCCGACGGCGCGATATCTTAACGAAGAGAGAGAGAGAGAGAAAAAAATTGTACTCAAATAAAAAGCGATATCCAAAGAGCATCGAGGGTGTTTTGTTTATTTCACGACCTCTCGAACTCGACGATCGTCCCGGGGAAATTCGACGATTGCGCCCGGGCTGAAATACGGCCTGGATTACCTCGGGGCCGGGGAGGGGAAGATGATACACACCGGGGCGATCTTGTCCCGCGGCTTCGCCCACGCCGGGAGGATACACTCGTAGTAAGGGATATTTCGGCCTTTGTTTGCACGCCGAGCTTAGCCTCGACGACTTTTCTTTTAATGCACGTCGAATAAATTTTGTTTTGTTTTCGTATTTATTATACGATTTATTTATTATTTTTTCATATTGTTACGCTTTACGTTGTCGTTTCAATTCGCCGTTGGAAAGTAAGCGGGAAATTTTTACGTGTTGGAAAGTCGAGAGACGCTTTCCGTGAAAAAATTGTGCATAATTTATCATAAACTTGTGCATAGTTCAAAAATTGTGCATAAATTTGTGCATACATCTTTCCTATGTGTTCTTGCCAGTTTTTTTGTTGCAAGCATAAAAAATGTAAATTTACCTCACAGTTTTAACGAAAATATTGCATTTAGTTATTGAAAGATGGACAAAAAAAAGAAGAAGATGTAGTTAAATGCTTAATATGCATGAAGTATCAGCAAAAAGAGAAATTTTATAAAATAAGTTAATAGTGTACGCTTAAAATTTAGTAATAATGTGCTGGAAGTAAATTTAATCGGCTTTCATAAACAAAAACAGTATATTATAGTAAACAATTTTACTTAATTATGCATTAACGAACTTTAGTAGTACTAAAAATTTAACGCAATTTTAACATTCGTGTATAATGTAATACGATGTAAAATACATTAATTTTTATACAATATTTATTAATTTAATTTTGAATGTATATACCATAATTTAATTAAATTTAAAGTATGTTAAAGAGTTAAAAACTGCATTAAAAAGTGTATTAATATTTTGCATTAACAGGACAGGTTTTCGATCAGTGAAGTACTTAGTTTAGGGTAGATGATAATCGACTGGTACTCACGCGTAAGTAAACTTCGAACTTCTAATCACAATTACACGTAACCAATAGCTCCCAGAATTGCTCTAATTGCCTGCTGATGCGTGAGTCGGCATAATGGCTATTTCATCCCATATCGTTTATCGTTACCCGCATGTAATTATTGATAATTATTGACCATAAATACAAACACAATTAGCTGTACGTATTACTTTGAAAAATAAAAAATTGAATTTATACAGTGAAAACAAATGTTCTTGTTACAATCAATTATTCGTTTGTCAAATTAAACTTTAATTTGAGAAAAAAATTCATTAGAAATCCAAAAAATAATTCTCTTATTAATCAATTTTAAATTTTCTTGTGGTCTGTCGATCAGGTAATTATTTTCCTTAAATTTATGAATAAAAGTATACGCTGGATTTGCTATAGATTCTATAAATTTTACTCAGGCGCTTTATCGTCGAAAGAAACTCCGCAAAATTTTTCTTCCGAAAACTCGCTGATATTCGGGCTACCCGAAAAGCGGAGGGGCACATTATGAATTCGCCCGAGTCCGGAGGCAGAGCGTCGGGTAAGAAGGCACAATATTAGGAAATTCGTATGCGAGCTCGCGCGTATACCCCATGCGCGCGCGGCGCTCGTCTAGCGACAGCTGTACCTCACTGTCGACGGCGTTATAGGTATGCGACAAATTTACCGGTATTATGAATTTTATCCCCGGGGGAGCTTGTCGCGCAGTCGATCAAATTCATCTTACAGATTGCCACGCGCAGCGTATACCGAAGGTTCGGTTGTTTCCTAACTTTTTATGGTCTGCTCTCTACTCTCTAGGATATTAATTTTCATTTCTCGAACGAAAAGGTAGATAAACTCTTCCGATGGGTTCAGATTTAAGGGTCAAGAATTGAACAGCTGAAGGGTAAAGCTATACTTTAAAAAGTCCCTTTCCTTTAAATTTAATTAAGTGGTATAAGTGCGCAACTAATTCGAATAAGTGTATGTACACTGCAAAATATAAGTTTAATTTTACTGTTTAATAAATGAATATTTACTTATTCTGCAGCGTCTATAATTTTATTCGAATTAGTTGCACACTATTATATTAGATTACTATTATATTAGATGAAATTTAGTGAGTTCTCACTCGGCACCAGCGAAAGGAACTGTACAAAAGCTGCGCACAAAAGGGCATAATTCCAGTGTTTCCGGTAGCATTGTTCCGGCAAAAAGGCACTGAAAAATTAAAAACTCAAATACCTACAAATCATAAATGATGGAGTTGCACCCTTTTCGTCGAGAAACCTGCACAGATGTAGTTCTTTGTCTCAAAAATAATAGAACCGCATATTTTTCTAACTCGAACATTGAAAAAAATTTAACCGCAAACAAAATTTGTTTACAAATTGCGGTATACATTTGTACGATAATCTCTTCAATTGCTGTCGGGAGACAATATACAGCCTTTTTTTTAAGAAAAAAGCCTGTCAGCGCAAGAGAGCATGAATAAACTAAGCCGACGCTGCTCCTTTCAATCGCTCGTTCCCAGGGTTAATTGCGTAAGCGCTTAATCGCAAGATCGCAAGGGTGAGGGGGATCATCCCCGAGTACACCCTTCTCAAAGCTTATTCCAGGAAGGGATTCAAATTATTATCCGCTATCGTTCCTCCTGATTGTTCGAGCACATTTTTATTGGTTGTGTAATAACCAAGAGTATGAAAAACGTAGTACTGGGACAATTTTTTCGAAAACTTTTACCCCGTGTTGGAAAAGATCTTTAATTGATTAGCTCGATTTTCATAGTGATTGAGGAATTAAACAGTTGATTTATACTCTCAAAGTGTGGAAGAGTGAAATATCACTCGGTACGAGTGAAAACTGAATGAAAATCGTGATTTTTTGAATTCGTAATCAGAGTATGTGAGGTATGACATTTGTTTTATATTTTTTTCTTAAATAAATTCTTTAATAGAAATTGCATATAGCTGAACAGATCTACACATAAGAATGTATCTGGATATATATAAAATCACAATTGAACATTATATATATCAAACACATTTTAAATTTCTACATTTCTTTTTTACGAACAGTGAAGACTAATGAATTGCTAGAAAAGCCGAGGGCGACCATACGGAAACTCCAGATTACGTACATCTAGAAAAATTCTCCTTCTTTGCGCCAGCGGAGGCGAACCACAGCGACACGTAAACGTCCGAGGGGAGATTCTTTATCCGGCAGTCATCCAAATCAGATAATTGCGCGATTCAAGAAAATTTGTGGCCCCTCTTTTTTATCTCGCGTCCCGCCTAACGCGCATCATCGTTCAATAATATTTCCGCGCGAGCGTCTTCTTCCCCTCCCCCTCGCGCGCCGTAAAATTACAATTTCCATTCGGAATTAATCAAGCAACAGGCGACTTCTCCTCGGGGCTCGAAATAAAAAGGAATTTACACTGTTACTGCGAGGCGAGCGTGAAAAAAAAAATTACAAGCTCCGCTACACCCGACGAGGAGAGAGGAAAAAAGTGACTTCTGGTCAGATGAAAAAATGTTTGTTATTTTATAATTTCTAATATTCTCGAATATTTTCTGTCATTTTTCTATGTTTTCCGATATTTTCCGATATTTTCTGGTATTTTCTGATATTTTTTTATATTTACTAATGTTTTTTATTATTTTACACGTATAAAAAATTATTTTTCTTATATTAAAAACGATTATTTATTCATAGCAATTGTATATTTCGTTATTTGCTATTGTTTACTGTTATTTTCTGTTATTTTTTTATATTTTCTGATAAATAGTCCAAAATAATGTAGACAATAACGAAAAATACAAGTAAATATAAGTAAATCTCAAAAAATATCAGAAAATATCAGAAACTATAAGTAATTATATCTGAAAATTACAAAAAATAACAAATAAAATCCCCTCTTGCCGTTACTTAGCACACACCCCTCCCCTCCCTAGAAAAACTTAAAAGTCGCAAACTCAATAAGCAGTGCTTGGAAAAGTCGGCGTCGTCGCACAATCGATCCCCCCGTCCCTCTCGAGCCCAAAAAGAAGAAGAGGAAGAAGAAAGAGGCAGGGAATACCGGAGACGACGAGGAGCGAAAAATTCAATATACGCCGAAGGAAGAGCCGGTGTGTACACGCGCATATATATATATATATATATATATATTCACGGGCGGGAGGGAAATTCCTGCACTCGAGCGCGAAGGAGCCGGGGGGTGGGTGGGCTTGGCACTTAATCCGAGGGGTCGTCGGGGGGTAATCGCGTTTGCCATTAAAGCGCCGGCGAACCCCTCGGCGGTCAGCTGCTTTTATGACGTCCCGCTCGCTTATCATCCCCCCCACCCCCGCGTCGTGGGATTGCGTTGGTAAGAGTCCGGGCCCCGGCGGGTGATTACACAATCAGTGCGCGCCCGCCAAATTGCCGAGCCCCGGCTGAGCTTGTGTGTATACGCGCCGGGATGTTTGACTGAGCCCCGACGATCCGACGCTCATTTTTTATACTTTAAGCCGCGGGGATGGGGCTGAGATGATTTATTCAGTCGACCCGGGGAAGTGCATCTGTTATTTTTTTTTTTTTTTTGTGAAGTTTCCTGGGGTCCTGTTAATTTGACTTTTTAATGACGTAAATATTTGTTTGTTTAAGATATACGGGAAATAGTGTAAACTTAATGTATACGAAATTTGTGTACATTTATGCAAAATTGAATATATAAGAAAGTAGATATAAAAATATAACGGAAAATATTTTACAAAAATTCTAGTCCTTATGATGTTTATTGGAAAACAATACCCGATAAAATAATTAACCATACACTGGCCAGAATATGCACATTCGCATTTCAGTAAAAAAAAAAATTGACCATAAATTAGCCAGAATACGCAAATTAAAATAAATAAATAAATGAATATGTCAGTAAAATAAATAAATAAATAAATGTATGATGAACTTTTTTACAGTGTATAAGGCAGCATTTTTCAAAAAATAATGTTTATTTAAAATAGATTTTATAATATTATATCGCGTATCTGTTAGTTTCGATACTTCGAAAAATCCAGGCGATATATGTTTACATATATTTTCATGCTAATTATTCACAATCTAAATGCTTTTTCAAAGTAAAATACACCGAAATCTGATATGAAATTAGAAATTGTTTATGAGATCTCGCGTAATATTTTCACGAGATTTTAATTCGCTTTTAATGAGTAAAGCTTTTTCTTTTATTCATTAAAAATTTGCGATTTGAATAAACGCATTGGGCTGAAGTATTGCAAATGCGTATAAATATTATACGAAGTTTTATTATTTATACTACGGCTCGATCCACTGGTAGATCTCCAATATATTCGCTATATACAAAAAAGTTTTAATTGCCGATTGAAACCAATCAGAATCAATTTAACTTCATTAAAATCGGCTAAGTTTTCACTGATTTTAATTGTCTTTTAATTATTCCAGTCAATTCCCTCGACCGAGAAAGACCTTAGTAATCTATACGCACCCGCATAATCCTGCAGCGTACATATATAATACCCGTACAAAATTCCGCCCAACCCACATTTTGTATACGCAAATTGGAAAATTCATTTTACGCTGTTGTAAAAAAAAAAAATTTTCCCCGGAAAACAATAAAAAAATTCCGTGCGTCCGTTAAACCATACATTCCCCTTCCCCTGTACGTGCGTCGAGAAACAATTCGATCTTCCGCGGCGACTTATTAAATCCATCGAGCTTTCTTACGAGAATTTCGATGAAAAACACCGAGCGCACTTTAAAACACATCGCTCTTCGCGAAAGACGTATGAGGGCGTCGTACCCAGGTCGTAGCCGGGGGTTGATGTTTTTGCGCCGACCTTCCTTTTTCTCCTCCTCCCCTTCCTTTTTTCGAGATTACGGCGAGAGATTATTTAACGCTGAGCCCGACGTCGCGCATGCAACTCCGAACTCGACGTGTGCTTTTACGACGGGGAAATTGTGCACCGAACGAGGATATCATTTCATTGCCGTGACGTTTTATTACGGGGAAAAATACAGTGCAGGCTTGATCCGCGGGGTATTTACTTCGTTATTAAAACTTTTAAAGTTACATAAAGTCGTATTAACAAAATTAATCGATATAGATAGAATATAAAGTTATACAAAGTCATATTAACAAAATTAATCGATATATATAGATACAATTTAATGTTTTTAATAAAAATTTATAAATGTTATAAAATTTTTAGTAGATATTAATTCTAGTTAAAGCCATAGAAGGCTTGTTGACTAAATTTTGAATCAATTACTTACAAACTATATTGTGCAATATAGGTACTAGCTAAAAGCGCTTCTAAGCCAAATTAATTATATGAAAATTAAATAAAACTTAAACTAGGTATACAGTAATTAGAGACTATAATACCTCGCCTCAACTTGATTATCGCTTGTTTCAAATTCAAAATTAAAATTAACAAGTAATTAAATCAGGTTAAGCCCATCAATAAAATGTTGTCTCAACTAATTGTAATCAAGCTTCGTCAAAACGAAAATTTAAAATAATTTGTTATCGCAATTAAGTGCGCAGATAAAACAGTGTCAAGAATAAAGTCAACGTTAATTTAGCAGCAGATAAAAAAACGGCTGTTCTCGTGCTACACCTGATCGAGAACGAAAATTTAAAAAAATGTACACGATAATACCAGTACGCCAGCCGGTGCATAAAATTCTCGTTTACTTTGAGCAGATGCTCGATAAGCTGCGCAAACTTGGGCGAACAGACGTGTGTACCCTGCAATTTGTCAAATCTTGTTTTGAATTTTTTGCTAATCAATTAAAAAATATTAATAATCGACGCTAAAATTGAGGCACTCGAGTGAATTATATGACAGGTAAATGAATAAAAAATTCGCCACTGTACTTTTTTTTTCTTTTTTAATGAAATTTCATTTGCTGTAGGAGATTTCTAGGAAGAATAAACAAATAAACCTCTCGCTTGCTTAATACTAAAATTATCACAATGAATTTCACGTAAGCCGTGCAGTATATCGGCTGGCTCGAAGATTCGAGAAAATTCATTTTCCCTTTCGACCTACGCGTTTTTTTGCAATTTTTGCCCTCTCTCTCTCTCTCTTCTTTCACACCCTGTCTCGAACTCAGTCGTTGTGTGTAAACATACAGCGCAACAAATGCAGTAAAAAATAACGTGTAGTGCGCGAAATAAAAGATAAACGCATTTTGTATGTACATATAAGTGGACAGATTCTCGTTTTTCTTTCATTATAGATAAAAGGATTCCACCTGTTAGCGCAACTGTAAGGCATTGTTCCTTCATCAGCCGAAAAATCAATACTTTTGTAGTTATACACATCATTTTGCTTTAAGCGACTATACGCACGAAGAACATAAATAGTAGGACGTAAGAAAATTTATTCTCGGTTTAACGAAGGGTATGAAATAAAATCGTTTTTACAAAAGTGACGCTTTGTAAAACGCGAAGACTACTTTTTAAATTATAAACATGTCCGCACCCGGTAAGAACACATAAAACATTGAGCGCAATTAATGGAAAATCGTAAGTATATAATAAAAAGCTCGAAACCTTAAAAAAAACCATGAGCTTTACAACCTTGAACAGGTACTCGAAAAAAAAGATAGCAACGGAAATGCAGAGTTCGACATTGTCGCTTGCTTATTATACCCTTTGATTTTCTTATTATGCTTTCATCGATTCCCATCAGTCTTAAAGGAGACTCAACTTTGAAATTAGTTCTTACATCGATTCGACATTACACTTATACAGTTTTGTTTTTCGTTATAATTATCATCGAGTTACATCGAGTACAGTTGCCGTTTAAAAATTATTTCTTACGCTACGTAGGTATATCGTTGAAAATAAACGTCGGGCTGCCCTCGTGAAATTCAAGGTACCCTTATTTATAAAAGTGCACGGAAATTATTCATCGATCACATCTCTTAAACGGAATTCATTTTTTCTTCGGTAAATAATAACAAATCTTTTACGCGCCTTTTTACGAAAGAAGCTTTCGTTAATCGTTCGGCATTAAAAAAGGCTGTTTTTAAAATTGCACTTATTCGATCAGTTCAAAATTATAGAAAAATATATACCCTTCTCGTTAAAATCCTTTTTTCGTAAACAAGAATGCACGACGCCCGAGAGACAAATTTCGCTTGCAATGTGACCTTACGCAGACGTTAACCACCCAAACACATTAATATCACCGCAATGGACTTATTGTCATCTCGACCAAATTGCTTAATTGATTCCAATATCGAAACTTATTGCACCGCAGCCGCAACGACTGCCGTAAAAACAATCGATTTAGAAAAATAGCACCAGAATAGTACAATTTTTTTCCACTCATGATCTGAATAAAGTCACATAATCCATTTACACAGCCTTGTATCCTTTCTTGTTTCTTTTTCTTACAAATTTAACGCGTTTACATGATTTGCTTCAATGTGTCAGTGCATAATTGCACTCGCCGCTGGAATGATCTTCCTGTTTAAAACGAAATCTTTTTTAAGTGAATTAATAACTAACAGTTTATACACTACGTTCCAATTGACTACAGTTATTGAATACGTGCTAACAATTTTTAAGCGTTATTACACTACGTTGTGTCCTAATTCCTAAAGTATTTAGCAAGCCATTCTGATTAGCACCTATTCATTACTTTTATTCGTTTGCACTGTTGTAGATAAAATTCCAACCGTAATTTGTTCAATAATTTACGATTGATTTCTTTTTTTGCAAAATGTACAACTAACTTATAAGAAGCTGCACAAAAAAAATTCTGTACAAATCTTGTAATATACCTTTAACTTAAATTCTATTAGGTATTATGCATAGGAATTATGATTCATTTTTAGCGTTTCATTTTCGTATTCGTCTTCCTATTCCAATATCATATATTCGTAAGTATGCTCTATAAGTATTTAATAATATGCTCGTATCACAAATATTTTACACTATCAATTCAGCTTTTTTCATCGAAATTTCCTTAACGTTTTAAGCAAAATTAAATGCGTAAGCCCTTTCGAAATGTATTTAGATCCAAAAATAGATCCTGTCTCATTTTTAACAAATAATAATACATTACTCTCAAACGTGCATTTGATTCTAATTCATCAACTATTTACAAACAAGCTCATTTTAATGAATCCATGCTACCTCTCGAATTTCAATGCACCGCTTAATCTCGCAGAAAAACTGAGCAACAAAGACCAACAGGGAATATTTCAATTTTACAATAGCAAAAAGCTCAGTGCATCATTAAGATCTAAGTAATCGAACGAAAACATTTTGTTGAACAAAATAAATCCGTTATAATCAACCCAATCATGCAATCCGCTATCCCCGAAATGAAGTCTCGAAAATTTTCAAACGCGTAAAATTTTCGGACCATCAAAGCGCCTCGCAGCTTAGTACAATCTAGCCGTAAGTAAGAACGCGACCCTCCAGTGCGACGAGCCCGTCGGCTACTTTCGAGCGGTACGTCAGGAAACTGCGGATACGTCGGCAGCGCCGGAGCGGCGGTCGGTAAGTCGCCGCCTAGGCGCGTACCGTCCGCGGGGAACCCCGGAGGAACGGAGGTGGAGGGGCGCACGCGTCGGCCGGGCTCTCGCTCGCCCCCGGCCGACGGAACAGACCTCAGAGCAGGCAGAAGCACGAGCTGCTCTTGAACTTCGCCGGCGCCTGGATGCGACGCGAGAACACCTTCAGCAACTGGCAATGCACCCTGGAACAAATTATCGTTATTATTATCTCATTGTAAAGTGAATTTTGAGGAAAATTATTTTTATTTAAAACAGAAATGAAAAGAAATTTTTTTTAGCATTGGTTAAAAGAGGTCTACTTTTTCTTGTAGGGGGTGTGAAAACCTCTTGTAGAAATCTGCATTATCGGCATTAACATTTTATTTTTTTCATGCCGATAATGCAGATTCCTACAGGAGTATTTGACATCTCGTTAAGAAGAGAAGTTACCAGTAATTTTGGAATTAATGTTTTAAAAAAATCTATACATTGAAGCATTTCTTTAATTTATCTTTTATAAACTTTACAATTTTCTTTTGAACTCACTTTTTCATTAATTACTCGACTGAAAAAACTTGAATGATCTTTTTTCACGAAAATTTCCATTAATTTCCATCGATTTGTTTCTTAATATCTCTCATTAAAATGCAAAATTATTCGCAATTTAAATCGGCAACTTGTCCTTAATTTCCATCCGACAAATCACACTTAAGTTTTCCATTTAAGAAGGTCGAAACTTCAATTAATTTAATACCACCGCTCGAGCTAAATTATACTCAGTGCCCGCGCCACTTTCACAATATCATTAAAGTCAAAGCTGCAACGCCGGATGAAAAAGTTAGAGCTTGAATGAGCGCATTAATGAATTTACGCGAGCTTTAAGAGCCCGCGGTATATACATAGAACGTCACTCCGTTAATGGGTCGTATTTTTCTTTTTTTCTCAAAGTAACGACTTTTTCACCTCGGCTTATACAAACGCGCGTAATAAGCGCTTTTCCTGTTATCAAAAGGCTACTCATTCTTCGAACTTTAAAATTTTTCTTCGCTGCTGTTCTCGGACGGGCTTTACTTATTTTTCTCAAACTTTTCCATCGCCCGCTGGTCGAGCCGCTGGTCGTACAAACAAGCACATCAGAGATTAATTAATCGACGGAAATTTTATGTACTTGTCAGTTTTCAAGGTGAGCGGATGATTTTTACCTTATTTTCACGCTGGAGGCATCGATGACCTCGCCGTCGCAGTTCCAGACGCTGAGCGACGAGCTGCCCAGCTGCGAGCGCGGACCCTCGCTCTGCTGCTTCGAGTCGCCGCTGCTGGACGCGCGGAATGTGAATTCCCGCGCTCGATACACTTCGACGAACGGCAGGTCATACTTAAAAAAAAAATCGTTTAATAAGCACCATAGAACAAAGGAGCGGAACAGTACGTTACGTAAGTGGGACGACAAAAATGAGAGAGAATCACGTTGCGACACACGTGGGATCGTGTTCTATTTTTTTTTTTTGACAAAATAGAGGGTACAAAAATGGACTTTAAAACTATTAGCAGTACGTACATGGTAATATTCTAGTACGAATTACACGGAGAAAAAAATTGTACTAAAAATTGTAAGAGTCTATTTTTTTTAACAGTTTGCCTATAATAACTTTTAAAAGATTATTGTAACCTTTAGTGGAACTACTTTTTAGTAGTACGCAAAGTATTTTTCAATTAGTACGCAATTACATTTCTCACCGCAAATAAATGTGTCGTCCGAGTGAAACAATTTACGTGTATTACGATTTGAGCCAGACAGAGGCAAAAGTCATTTAACAGGTGCAAAAGTGGCATTATTTGCCCTATAGGACACGGATTTGATAGTTTACGTCATAAATCAAGAAATTGATACTTGGTGCCTTTTAAATGTGTCCTAAAGGGCAACCTCTGTAATCAACCAGTAGATCGACGAATGTAACGGGTACTTAATTACCACTGTCTTATCCTTGCTGCTTAGTCTGAGGAGCATGCGAATGTTGTTGATGAGCGAGGTGTGCCTGACGAGGATGACGTCGACGCAGCCGTCGCCGATGTGACAGTGCGGACTGAAGCCCATCGGGCTCTTGGAGCAGGCGCACGACACGTTCACGCCGTTCACCATGAAAAATTTGCCGCGCACCGTCAGCCATCCTGCAATTGAGATAAAACATTTGCGTAAATTATTTTCGTCGTTACATCATTTTTTATTTAATTTTCCATTTTGCGACTGGAATTACTTTATTAACAAATGAATAATTTAAATTAATTTTCATGGATTGATCCAAAGAGGGAGGCAGTATAAAAATTGAGTCTTTATAATGGGACACCCGTCGGACGAATCCCCATCAATGACGGGAAAATTGCGTTTCTTTTCATTCTGGCTTAACAAAGCCATTTTTCAAACCCCCAGCCAACGATCAATATGTGTACATGTATATATAAAAAGCCTGGATTAAGTTGAATGGGTGTATCAAAAGCTTCACCTGTACGTAATGCTTGAAGTTCCAAAAATTTTATTTTATTTTTTTATTGACAATTGAAAAATGTAATTAATTCTAGGAAAATTAGTTATTTATAATAACTGATTATTAAAAAAGAAATATGCACAACAATGAGGCCTTTACAAAAACATTAATTTTGAAATTTTTAATAATTAACAATTGTACAGAACATTAATCTATTTTAAATGATAGTTCATATAAAAAAAACTCCTAATTAACTTTTTATTATTTATACAGTAACCTAATTAAATGTATGTCATGTGAAACCTAGTCACTTTTACGAAAAAAAGAAAAGATAAAGCTAAAAATGCCATTGTCACTGATAATCAATAAAAAATTGAAGGTCCGCATTCAGCGAGTCACCTCTACAGCCACTGATTAATTCATCGACAATTGATAGCTTCGTAGCCATCTAATTGGCCCGGCGATCACCTGGACTGCCTCTCGTGCATCACGTAACGACCCAATAAAAAAAACATCCATTGTCCTATACTTTTAATTGATCCATTTTTCAGATACGCCGCATTTAGCATCGCGTGCGACGCAAGATTAAACTGCTTCCTCCCGGAAAGATAATGACCATCGAGCACGAAGTTATTGAACGTTTTGTTGATTTTTTTTTTAAGTTCCTCATTTAACATCAGCTACTGCACATTTACGTCGGTTGGAGTATTCTTAGAAATTGTGTGAATAACAAAAAATCGCTGCCTTTGATGCGCCATAATTATCTCTAATCGGCATTGAATGTATTACATTGATAAGAGTACCTATTATCTTTAATAAGTAACTATTTGATTTACTTGCGTTGTATATGTAGGACAGAAGTGATTACTTACTGGAAACATCTTGAACGGAACTGTCTTGCGAGCGCTCGGTGCAACGCGAGCAGTTTTTCAAACACCTTTCGCAGGACGCCGGATGGTTAGATTCCGACAGCAGCACTACTTCCCCTTCGTATCCCTTATTTGCTATTATTTTTTTGAATCCTGTAAAAAATAAAATTATTTACAAAATAATAACGATCTTTTACATCGCTATGAATACTTTAAATCGTAATTAACGAGTAAATTTATAAATCAATGAATAGCATACCCTATCGTTTAGATCGCTATATTAAAATACTACAAATAGTAATAAACATTTTAAAAACAATCCACGCGTCAAGAACAACTGCACAAAAAAAAGCCTACTGGAACAAATAAAGCTAACGTTGTATAAGTGTTCGAGTACTGAGCAGAAATTACTATGGTGGCGAAATCCCAAAAATTTATTGCGGTATTAAGACTAAGTACGGTCGTTTCAGTGGTAAGAGTAGTAATTCAACCTTTTGGAAATATGCTTAGAGCGAAATGCAAATGCAGGTCTCGGGTAAATTAGGATAATCGCGAAGTGTGCACCGTTGAGGAAGAGTGACAGGCAAACGCTTACGACAGGCACGTGCAGCCCTCAGGTAAAGCGGATAGGGTCAGTAAATTGTATTGCACCCGATCGCCCGCGACCCGGCCGAGACGGTTAAAGGTACACGTGCAGAACTGCCGAGTATTGCAGATCAACGCCTACATCATAAAGTATTGTAATCCTTAGTGAAACTGACCGTGTAGTATTACAGTAGCTGTATATCCTTCAAAACTGCTACACTTTTAAGTAAATAAGTAAACAGTGTCCATCCTCAATTCCTTATAAGGAGGTTTGGGGGGTTTTCGAATGCTACGAGGACGATTTGAAAAAATTATATGTTAAAATAACATTATTCCATAGTTAAAAATAACGTTATATGAATTATTTCAAAATTTTTGAGCACATAGTTTTAGGAAAAAAAAAAGTTATTGAAAATTTGATTTTTAACATGGTTTCTTACGGAAAAAGAGGCTAGGAAGCCTTTGTGCGCAAATATTGAGGATAATTAAATATAGTTAAAACTATTGCAGTTTTATGAAAAAACAATCAAAGGATCAAAATGCTACCGGCTCTTAATCGCTTACTACATAATTAAAAATAAACAAGCGAAAACGTATACAAAACGTCGAGTTTGCTGGCTGCGGAGGGAGCGCGCCTACGGTGAGGCGGGGGCGGAGCGCGGGGGCGGAGCGCGGTCAGTGCAGCCGGGGACAGAGGGGACCACGTTTCCTCGTCACCCGCACGGTACCCCCGAACCTCCTTAATCCCCAACATAATTATAATAAATTGTGATAGAAATTATTTACACGTAAATTTTATTACTAAATTTTACCATAAAGTATGCTAATTTTTCTCAATTTTTAATAAATTTTACTAGAGAGGTTCGTAATTTTTTAACTAAATGTCAGTCTGTGGCTACTTTCCTATGCATATTGTAATTTTTGCTAGAATTTGTTCTCAGTGTATAAATTACAGTAACGGTGAGACCTACTCGCTTTGAACCGAAAATTACTATAAATCATTGTAAAAATTGCTACAATTTATAGAAAAAATATCACAATTTTTACAAAACGTTTATCTCAGCGCAACATATTTCCTCGCGGCGTACCAGAGTAGTCGTATCTCTGCGGGCCCATCCAGCGGAACTTCTCGCTGTCGCGGATGACGTCGCCCAGGTAGCCGTAGCTCAGCATGCTGGCGTATATCCTGAGCAGGCTCTTCTCGTTGTGCACGGAGGAGACGTCGAGGCCGGTGGTGTCGCCGAACACGATGTGGATCACGGCGGTCTCGACGTCGGTGGTGCCGTGCAGGCTGTAGGCCAGGGTGTCGGTGCTGCCGCTGGGGATGACGCCCACCGGCAGGCTGGGCTTCGGCAGCAGGGCCTCCGAGTCGTTCAGGTCGATCCTGTGGTCGCGCGCCGCCCGGGCGATCAGCCCGTTGAACAACTCGGCGAAGGTGCCGTCGCCGCCTATGCACACCGCCGCCTGAAAAGAAATTTTACAAGTTACCGTCACAGTAGAAGTATTACTTATACTAATTATTTATTAGATCTGCAATGTTAATATAATTTAATTTAATTTTAATTGTATAATTTAATGTATTCAGGACTTTGTCCGTAAATAGGTATTAATAAAAATTAAAATAAAAATAAAAATTGGGTCTTTACACGAATATTTTTCCGTCGCGTCCATACACTATAATACAGATGTACTGTGTCTTGACTAAGTTATATCTTTATTAATAATTACTAAATTGAAAAAAGAAAAATACGTGTCGGTTATTTTTTTAATGTTTTATCAGACGGATACGTTGGAATTTTTATTGAAATATTATTTAGCTGAACCAGCCTTCGTAAATAATCCGAAGGTTAATGAAAGAAAAGCTGGCATTTAGAAAATAAGGATAGGATTTGTAACTAATAAAACGCGTTTTAAACATTTTAGAGCCTTATAGAGCAGAAAAAAATCTTTAAAAATAAACTCCAGCGTATTTTGTTATTGGGTTTAATTTGTACTAACTACTTTTCCTATAAAAAGCCTCGACTATATCGTACAAATATACACTGTATCGTTACATTTGTAATCGGTACATATAACATTGGCTCGTCGGATCCGACCGAAATAAAAATAAATCGCAAAAATTATTCATCTCGCATCATTGGTAAAACTCTATCGCAAGCGGGTTTCGAGTAGCGCAACTAATGCATTCGCGTTATGCAAGCCGAAGTCGGTTGCGGAATACGCCGAGTGCAGCGTTCGCAAAATTCTCTTCTAGCCGAATTCATCCGCCCCTTTTCCGGTGCGTGCCGGCCATTACTTTAACGACACCAAATTGCCCGCCGAGTTTGACCTGCAAATTTGGGGAATCCTCAACGCGGTAATTCCAATATAGAGTAGTCCTGGGCTGCGCGTTGAATTTTACAACGGGTATAAATTGAAATACAGTCGTATTCCCCGCGTTGTATTTAACACGCTTATGATGTACATTTTAGAGAATTTAAATATACGCTCTTTGTTGCGAAATAATAATTATAAGTGTTCGTGTACATTTTATTGATCGTAAAAAATCGCGTTGAAAGAAAAAAAAATATATGGAATGCAGAATATTGCATAACTGGTGTTTGAAGTACAGATTCGCACGGGGGTAATAATCGACCATCCAAACAATTGCGCAAGCGATACTTTTTTCAGGTGTTGCGAGGTGCTAATTATGCCGCATGGCCAGAGTGTATTCACCTCTCCCCTCATTCCTTTCTTACTCTCATAGTTAATACGTGTAATAAATTTTGTATAAATTGGTCAGAAAATTCTTATTACGGGTATATCAAGCAAATATAAAAAAAAAGTCGGTATCCTCTAGAAAGAAGCAGTTTTATGTATACACTGATTCTGACGCAGGCGACGAGTATGCGTCTATAAGTATAAACCCGCTCGCTACTTGGTTAAACTTCCTGCCTTTCCCGCAGCCACGGGTATAAAGCGTATATCCCCGTCGGTTCATTAACGGGCTAGCGGCCACTTTTATTGACGTTTTTCTCGCGTGTTTTTCGCCGCCTATTAATAGAAACGTCCCGCGCGAAAATACCCGATGTAAATCGTCGCGACGAAATCGAGAGCGAGGCTAGCGGAATTTTTCGGAGGCGCGAGCCTGTACACTACACCGCTGGAGGCTGCACGCGAAAAAATAAAAGTCCGACTTTGAATTGCAAAGCGGCGCGTACCGGTTTCGTCGATGTGTATACCCGATTTTTAATCGCGGATGATTTAATCACCGGTGCGGCGCACAATAAGCCGAATCGATATATACTTTTAATATAAAGGCATTCGATTTGGCCGAGGCGTGACCCAGATTTCTCGGTAAAAAGAATGCACAGATGGAGCGCGGATGCGTCGTTTTAAACAAAAACAAATTGCGACCAGTTTCGAACGGCTAGCACCGGCCGGTTGCGGCGAACGATGCGAATAGACCGGCGCGGCCACATGGCCTCGGTGCGAATGCACTCGAGAATTTTAGCTGTGTACCTACACTGAATAAAATGATGAAGGAAAATTTTCTGTAAATTCTTATAGGCAGGTGACAGACTTGAAAGGAGAGAAAAATTGCCAGCTTTTAAATCCGAAAATATGAAATTTCGCTTAGAAAATATGGCTAGTGCAATTACCTATTACTATACTCAAAGTCGCACGAAATTTCGATATTTCTACTTATTTTAAACAAACTGCACCCTTATTTTTTCAACTTTAGCTTCTTTAGACTCCCCAGATCAATTGTTTGTTCTAATTGCATATTTTTGTAAGCTGTAAACAAATTCTAGAGTTTTGTACGTCTCTCTGTAATTTTTTTCTCACATCTAATCTGTGTCCTTTTAATATAAAAATTGTAATTTTTCCTAGGATTTTAGACATTTTTTTCATGTAATTACTACACTAACAGAAATTTTTTAATACTAATTACTATACTTTTAGGGAACGCGGTCACAGACTGACAGTATGAAAAAAATTGCCATACTTTATAGTAAAATTTACTATACACATCTGAAAATATTACATACTGTTTATTAAAATTTACTAAACTTTTGATAAATTTTGCTATAAAGTACGTAGTATTTTCCTCATTTCTCTCAGTGTAACATGTCCTCCACTTCAAGCAATTTACATTAAATTTTCCTATTTAGTTCTCTCAGTGTATAAGTTATCGTCGTGTAAACACGAGGAACAATGGCGCGTCGCTTTTAATTCCGCGCGATCGTTGCTGCATCAATAATTGACGGTGCGCGTATAAATTTTGCGCTCGCACAGCCGGTCTATAATAAGGAACCGTCGAAATAGCTCGGCTCGTGAATGTTTGATGCAACCACTTAGAGCCGAGGTGCCGCGCTCGAGGTTAAAGTTTGACGAACTCTTCGAAGTGCTGCCGTTATGATTTTAAACTTTTCTTTGTCTTCCCTTCTTTTTAATTACGCGGGTACAGAGGGGCGGGAAATGCACGGAAGCACACTGAGAAAAATTATTTGAGTACGAATTTGAGTACGAATGTCTATCCATATTTTATAGTGTACTAATTAAGAACAATATCTATTTATATACTATTTTTAATTTGTTTAGTCTGGATATTTATCTGTTATAGTAAAGCCTATATTTAATAATATACAAAATATATGAAACATTATAATATTTCATAGTAAATTTAAAAACAAATAATGAGTTCTATTTTAACTAGTTACAATTTTAGTGTCAATATTGTATTTTATTATTTTGTTATTATCCGATACTATAAATTCTCGTTGTATAGATATTATGCCATACTTTCTAGAACTTTTATGGTTATAACCACAATAATTTTGCCTCGGTGCAGTGTATGGTACAATAGGTATTGAAGCTGGGGTGAGCCAACGAAATTGTCTTTATTTATGGACTAATTCTCACGGGACTCGTTAGCCCTCGTCGAGCTTTATTGCAATTAGGGTTACGACATCGATTAACCAATTTGCTATTATTAGATGTATCGTATCTTCCGAATTTTGCCGATTAAAGTAATGTTCCTTCTTTTCTCGTTCTATCGCGAAAATAACGCAGTTGAACAATAATTTATCAGGAAAAGTTTTAGTCAGCGAAGGAAATCTTACTATTCTATACGAGTTGTTGTGTGAAACACAAAACAACCAATGATTACCAGTAATAAAACGAACTTTGACGCTAATTTATTGCAAACGCGGCGGGAGGTAAATCGCTTCGGGAGAGAAAGAATCTCAAGGTACAAAAGTAAAAACAACCATTAAAAAAAATTGTGTACGTCGTGCAACGTCGAATTGACATGCGGTGTCACGAAGCGTCGGTTATGTAGGCTACCACGCACTGAGTGCCCATCCATTTTTATTGTTCCTTTAAATAAATGTGGCAATACAATTTTTCATCTCTACGATCGAAATAAATTGCCGAAATAAATCTTTTAAACTCAGTCGTGGAACCTTGCACCGGTATGCGACGTTGTTTGTCGATCAATGGGATTTATCACCTGCTTGTGTATACATTTTGTATTATTAGTTTTCTTTTAAATGGTCACCTCATTTCTAGCGACTAGCCGTAGGAAAATTTTTAATTCAAAATAACAATTAACGAGGAACAACTTATGTAGGTGCACGTTTTTACTGTCACGTAGTGGCCACAGTTAAGCTAGAGTACAAATAACATTGTCCGTATAGAAGAAAGAAAATAATCAGGTCAGACTGCAATTACGGTAATCAAATTTTTTTCCTATCAAAGTAAACAAGTTATTAGTCGCTTTTTTCTTGTCGCAGTTTATTAAATTAGACAATAAACGTCATTAACACTCGCACACTTAATATTTAACGCATTTACTACTCGTTAATTTTTTTTAAAATATATTTTCTAATAAAAAAACACAACGAATATTTAATCGTCCGGGATAAAAATAGTTCACAAAAGTTTCTCCAGACAAAAGTTGAAAGTTCACTATGTACACGAGCGCGAAGGAAAGAAAAGTTCAATTTGTACGCCGGACGACCGTGAGCAAAGCGCATAGATTGCACCTGATGATTCAACGCTTTTCCTGCCTGGTCGTTAATTTTTTTTAAAAACCAGCATCGATTTCGACCGTGAACCAGTCGCTTTGGCTTGGGCTCCGAAAGGAGATTCGAGCTCCGCGGTCGATGCGGACCTTGATGCCTGTTTTTTTTTCTCCTTCGAAACGATTTCGTCGTTTCGAGGATTTCAATCCAAATTTCACGGCTAAACTTCTTTCAAGGATATCCCGGATTCATCCCCTTCTAATATAATCTCATTTCCTTATATATGTTTTTTTTATCGACGTTTTATAATACAGTAAGTATTCTGAGTTGCTTTTTAAATTAAATTTGAATTTAGTACATTAACAAACTGACATTAGTGGATAAATTAAAATTATAGTAGTTTCTTTTAAGATCTACTGGTAAACTATACATAGAAATCTTTACAAGAGCTAATTACAATTTTTTTAGTAATATAAATGGTCGCTTTGCGAGAAAAAGTTCACTGATGAAATTTTTCGTGAATGTGCATAGGACGTGATACAATTATCTAAAATTTTCAAGCTAACATATATAAGTTAGTCACTCTTTTACAATTTTTTTTGCTTCCTCTCTAAAAAAAAGGTACCTGTACGGCGCACTTGCCCTGATAACTATATCGGCAAAAAAAACTTTCCAAGTTACCTAATCTGCGTTTATTAACTTTCCTCTCGGTTTTACGTACGTACGAAATTCACACGCCGCTGCACTCGGGCAAAAAGCCAGAATTTAATATCGTGTATCGCGATAAAGGAGAAACTTTCCTCTCCCACGCGCGCCTCTTTTTGCCCGCGAAAAAAAAAGGCGAAGCGGCGCTACGAAAAAGTTGAGCCACTTTTCCTTTGTTATCCATTCGGAACCGGGACTAAGTACACGTCCGCTCGTAATGAGGTAGAAACTTTAGTCTCGGCTATAGGCGTTTGCAATCATTTATTTGTAGCTGCACAAAAGACAGGCTTAAATAGAGTTTGCCGATGACTTAATGATAGTATCTGAAAGAATTAGTAAATACAACGTGTATCTGGGTAAACGCAAATAAGACAAATTAATCATACACGGTAGAAGTGATAAGAATTTGTCATATTTTTATCTACCGACAGTGTACGAGATAGTTAGGTCATTAGTACACACACTTCAATTGATATGTTCATGAAACAATGTTATCGCAACTAGAAGATTACACGTCAATTTTCAGTGAGGGGTACTATCAAATTAGCTCTAAAATGAGATAATTGGGAAAAGTTAGCAACTATGTTGTTCTTTGATGAAATCTTATACTAATAGTATAGACTTAACAACAGTACCTCACATCAATACAGTAAGCTATCTGGTAGGTTCCGATAATAGACTGATCTTGAATTTGATAAGAGAACTATTTTTAACGTAGTGCACTTTTTTTAAAAATCCATACACCTGTAATTTCTTTGTACTGCAAACTATAAAAAGACTTACATAATTTCCCCAATAAACTAATTAGTCGATTCGCAATTACTCCGCCTATTTTTCTAAAATTTTACTCTTTTATAGAAAATTCAGAAAAACTTCATTTCTGCTCTTTTTTGTTAAGAACAAAAATTTCTACCTAAAAATAATAATATAATTAAATTCTAATAATTCAATATTAGTATAACTATTACTAATAGTACAAAATCTCCTCTCGATTTCGGCAAAGAACAATTTGGTTGACAGCTTTTTCCACTCTAGAATCAATTTGACCCTTCTAGCGAAATTGTAAAGAGGATTAGGTACTGACGTGGTAGCTTTCGAGATCGCTGGCGAGGAGGACGTCGCGAATGTGCCCGGCTCGTTCCGTAATGACGAGCTTAGCCTCGACCTCGGCGATACCCAGTAACGGCTGCACCTGCTTCTCCCAGATTTGTAAACCCTTTTTCTTCCCACCGAAGGGATTGACGAACAGCAGGATCTTACGTGGACGCTGCGACAAATCTGCAAAATGAAAAATTATCAATTATTTCGTTCTTTCATTAAGTTGATGTTTACGAACTGATCAGGTATACTGATTATTATTATGAGTAGTCGTAAAAGAAGAAACTATTAATAAAGGTATACGACGTGGGTAATCAACAGCCGGAATCAAAGCAACTTCCTTATTAGTGCATAAATTACCTTGCAAAAAATCTGAGCATTAACTTTTTTAATCAATTTTGAATTAAATGCCTACGTCTGATATTAATAGTTGCTTTTTATAATTCAATGACGTAGGTATTCAAATTTACTTTTTATTAATAAAATGAACCTCGCAGTTTGAAAAAAAACCAAATCCAGTCTTAATTTTCTCAGCGAAGCCTAACGATGCAAACAAAGTTTATGATGATAATTGAATTAAAACACACGTCGTCCGTGGCTCGCTCAGACTCTTTTGTCACAGGAGCTCCAACTTGGAATCTTTCCTGCCTTGTTCGCCAGCGCATTCTTTTTACCGACCCACTTCCCTGTGTACACTATGCAGAATCAATTAGTGATGATTATTGATCGTTGCGCATCTCTTGTCTAGTCTCCGCGCCTTGTAACATCTCATATGATATTTCACACGTGACAAGGTGACGATGGACGTCAGATCTACGGATCTCATTCTTACATCAAGTATTTTTACTTTCGTTTGTGGCTTTGATTAAAATTTACACGAGATGATTATTGAAATAAGCATTATAAAAAATAAAACGTTAAAATTTTACGTTCCTACGGATGTATAAATGTGGACCGTCTCGTGAATAAAACATAGAGCTTGCACAATTGCAGCCGCTGTCTATAAGGCTCAATAAAGTTGCCCAAGTTTTTTTGTTAATGGAGTACTCTCGAAATAAGTTGAACCTTGTTTAATAACCGCCTGCACAGTGCCGCGTGGGATTGCTCAACGATTCGTGATTACCTCGGGCCTGGAAAATGCCAGGTTGCCATGTAGGTCAAAAGTCGGAGCGAGCAGCACGTTTTTAAGAATTTTTTATTTTCACCGTCGCATAGTAATGCGCAGTGCACCGACGTTTTATCGCTGCACTCGTCTTAACTTACAGCCGCGCGCGCAACGCGCAACTATGAATGTACCTAATTGTTAATTAGCAAAGCGGTGAATTTCAATATGAATGCGTTGTTTAAACGTAAAATGACGTAAACACTTTTCCGAGTGAAAAATAAAAGACTTTCTTGAAATCCTGGCTTCGGGTTTTTATTGATAAGATTATTTAATTTATTCGACTAAATTGATTATTAATAAAATCCCATTTCAAGTGAGAATCTGACCTGCTCTATAATAAAATAACATGAATTATTTGATTTTCACAAAAATAATGATTTTTTTATTCTCCAATTGAGAGAGAGAGACTGTTTTACAAAACAACAAATTATCTGCCGCTTACGTAAGAAAAATAATTAAATTAAAAATCAAGCGAATCGAGCGCGAGGCAGTCACGCGAGGGGGAAAAACAGGGAAAAGATGATGAGCCAGCGGAGAATCCGAGAATTTGCAAACCCATTACTCTCCCGGCTCAGCGTCTCGGATCGATATCCACGCCTTGGAAACTGCGTATCTTAGAAGGGGGGGGATCGGTCATGTATGTGACCTTGAACTCTTCATCTCATGAATTTGTGATGCGAGCGGAGTCCTGAAGCGCGACGTAGACGCGGTGAAAGGAGGCGGAATCTACTCCCGTAACCCGCGCCCGCGGCACTGTCTTAAATCTCGTGACTCGTCTCGAGGGCAACGAACACAGAATGATTGTTTTTCGCCTTGCTTACTGCGCTACACGCTTAATCCATTATTTTTCATGAATCTCGTTTAATAGTCGAGTGGACTTCAAGTGGTAAGTTGAAGAGTATAATAAATACTTAACAATCTTTGAAAGTCAGATTCGAAGTAATTGTTTTTGAATTAATTATCGTGCGTGGGTTTACAATAGACCGCTACCTTCTTCGAGAGTGCACTGTCGTAATCTTTTTTAAATTTTACATCCAATCGACGTAATGCAACGAGTAAATGACAGTATGACGTTCCTTTTAATGAAGGTGACCATAGTTAATTGGAGAAAGTGCCTTAGCATAATTTCCTTTCATGAGGTGACATTTTTGAAAACCATAAACCAATAGCCATCGCTTCTTTGTAACAGATGAAACTTCTCCCGCAAAACTCACGAGGCCGTAAATGACCATCGTGAAATTCATTAAATCACCGTTTTAAGTGGGTGCGATTATAAAAGCACGAGTGTTTCGCCTAGAAAAGAAAAAATTATTACGGCTCGCAGCGTCGGATAATTGCGACGGCATAAAAACATAATAAAAAGGAGGAAAAAAAAATGAAGTACAGCGAAACACTCACTGTTGAGGTAATTCCGAATGGTTTTGACCCAGGAGGTGACCTGCCGGGGGTCGTCGTGGCTCATGGTGACGCTGTGATGGCTCCACTTGTTCTTGGCGCCGCGGGCCGCGTAGTGCAGCACGAAGCTGGTGGGCGGGGCCGTCGGCGAGGCCGGCGACGTCGCCGCCGACTCCTTCTCCTTGCTGCTCTTGAAGCTCTCGCCGCTGCTCGCCCGCGGGAACCGCTCGTCCCCGTAGGTCGCCGTCAGCACGTCCGTCAGCGACAGGGTCCATCGTGCTGAAATTGAGGGAAGATTAGGCACGGTCGTGAAAAAATTGTGTACTGAGAAAAACGTTGAGTAAAATTTGCTATATTTTGTAAGTAACCGGGAGGTATACTCGATCTAAACCGAAAATTACTATAAAATACAGCAATGTTTACTATGAAAATAGCAATTTTTACTTTAAAGTAGCAATTTTTACTATAAAAATAGAAATTTTTATTACAATTGTAGTAAATTATTATAAAATTATTGAAAATGTGTTACGTCCAAAAGTATAAAGCAGTCATGTATAAATTGTGAGAAAAAATATTATATTTGTTCCTTTAAAATTGAGACGTGGAAAAAAATTCCAACTGTAGATCAAATACTTCTCTTATAATTACAGAAAATATGTGTTTTTAGAAATTATTCGACCTAAACTTAAATATTGCATTTTACGCACAACAAAAACGAAGTTAATCAAATCAAAAGTTTAATTTTTCTTATATTAATGTTATTATAATTTATTATTTTTTATGATTTTTGCAATTTGAATTTAATGTAATTTTCTTAATATTATTTTTAACTATTATTACTATTGTCTTTTTATATACTTTGATAATATTTATATAAGAACTAAATTAAAAAAATTATGAATATTTAGTGACGCGATAAAAAAGATAATTACGCTAATTGTAAAAGTGTTTATAAATACATATCTCTTACGAAACGTTATGAGATGCTAACCAGATTATAAATATTCAAGTGATACACATTAATTTAATTCTTCGTTGCACTCGCGACTGGAAAAATCTAAAAAAACGTCCGAAAAGGCTGCCGGTGGACACTGACGAGACAAAAAAGTGCCTCTCAATGTATAAAGATTATAAGGAAGAAAAAGTCGATATAAAACCATTCGGAGTGAACTTGAGGCGGCGCGACTGCGTGCAATTTAAATAATCGCCAAGGCCGAGAGGCAGCCGAGCGTGCATTCACACGATGTTCCTTGATCTTTTCGAAATCTCGGCACGGAGATCGTACACAGCCGTCGTCGTTTCTTTCCTACGCAGCTAAGGCTTTTGAAAAGGTCAAAGTCTCCGTAATTTCATCCGCTGGAAATTTTCAGCCGACGCCCGCGCGTGTACCTATCTTTTCCTCAAGGATAACAATTTTTCATGGATCTTATTTCATTATACCTCGATCTATGCAGCTTAGTACGTTTAAATTAAAATTTAAGTATATTCTTGAATTTTTTCTTTTTAGAAGTTTATTTAAATTCGTTAGAAAGAACATTTGAATTTCTGAATACAAAAATGATAATTATTTAAGTTTAACCGGCTATGTAAATTACGTGCAAGTGTGTATAATTAAAGAAGACTATCGAGTATGCCGAAGTGACATTCAACCAACGCAAAACTTGCCTCCTTTTAAAAATAATATTCGCCGTATTATCGTATGCTGCGTAAGCAATGGATTTATTGCGGTGTTAAAGAAGCTTTTAGGCGGCGTTTCAACTCGTTACAAAGTCGGCGAAGCCGATACTTCGGCTCGTGTAAAATAAAAAAAAAAACGTGTCTTCCGCTGCCGGGATACGTGAGCTGAAGCGCAAAATGTTTGCACGAATACTCGGGTAAAAAGTGTTTTTTTTTCTCAAGATTCGAGACGCGGGCTGCTTCGTTTTCGCTAAAAGGTCAACTTTGTACGTGCTCTTTTTTGCAGCGTAGTTTCCTACTCCTTTTTTTACGTTAGCATTAAAAACGAGTAAAAATTTTAAAGTGCGCATTACATACTAATACACTCATAATGTAGAAGAGTGAAAAATTAAAAAAAATCACTATTGAAGTGAAAAATTACTCTTTTCCAGAAAAAAACTGAGCCACTCGAAGCTCGATTGACTCAGTTTTCACTCGCTTCGAGTGGTTTTTTACTCTTCCACGTTATAAGAGTATTGAATGATTTATTTATTTACTTAACTTTGTACGGGCATTTTTACAATGTGAAAAACAATAGGTAAGCACAAACGTAAAGTTTTACACAATATAACTTAAAAAAACGGAGCTAAACGACTTAATATAGCATTTTTAAATGCACGAATGGTTTCGATGTAACTTATTTAGAAATATCGTTTCAATCTTATAGGAACCAATAATACTATTATAATTATGCTCTAAAACACAGCGAAAATTTCGACGATTATAGTTTAAAGTTCGGTATTGAAATAAATTATTTCGATTATTACCATTTAAAAAGTTATGTAATACTTTTTTTATTTCAATATGGCTTAAATTATCGATGCACTCCAAATAAGTAGCTTTACTTCATTAAAATAAAAAAAATTCTTTTATCTAAACTATACAAAATACTAAAAAATTCGAATTAATAAAGAAAGGAATATAAATATCTTTGCGGTGAATGATTCACCTGTTTGCGTCAGCATTGCCTCGCAATGCAAGGATCCAGCGCAATTTTCGGATGTTTTAACAAAAAGGCGCCGTCTGACTGCAATATAAAGCGAGCGAAAGATAAGGGTACAATTTTTTTCGCCCGTCATCGGGAGAAGGAAAAAATTTTTCCACGCGCGTGCAATGAAGACGCCTCGCGAGCGCGGAAAGTACTATCATTACGCCGCGTTCGACGCTAATGGAATTTTGCAATTTCAGCGTTTCCGACGGTATACGTCGCGGTTTCGCGTCTGCATTGCGAAACGCCGCGAGCTGCGGGCGTAGGATTGATACCGGCGAAATAGAGAGGCGCACATTTTTTTTTCTTTTGCTCGAGCAGCTTCGAGTGGACCCTCGGGGGACAAATCGGTACGCGGGGACCTAAATTTATTTTAAGCTTGAATATAATATTAATATTTATATTTTCGTTGCGAAATAGACACCTACACTTGGCATTTTTGCGCACTGGAGATAAAATCTTCAAGGCTGAAATTTAATTAGGATGCTAAAGAGTCTTTAGTAATGTAAAAGAGTATAACAAAAATTGAAATCTAATAATTTCAGAAAAAAATTGAGCCACAATTGATTGGCTTAGTCTTTACTTGAATCGACTGATTTCTCATTACTTTACGTTAGTCCGTATACAGTATTAACCGGTAAAAAATAATTTAGAAACAAACATCAACATTTTGAACAAAATGTTTAATAAAAATGACTCGCATACATTTGGAATAACATCCAAAATGTCCACTTAACTGAGCAAACATGTGTGACCGAGGATGTAAACAGAAAAAGTAACGTAAACATATTATCAACTCGTTAATCAACAATCTCTTTAATCAACACCGACAGACTCACTATCGGACGAACTTCGTGCAATAAAAAAGGTCCACTTCGCATTTATCAGACTTTACGTACACTCGCAGTGGCAGGAGCAACGCGCATTTCGCAAGTCTAATCTGTCCGGGTTATAAACACTAATGGCTCGCTTCCGCATTAGTGCGACGGCGTGGAAAAAAAAAGAGCGAGCCTTGCGTCAATCGAACGCCAGGCATTCGTGAATGCGAGCCGAGTTCCGTTGGATTTTCAGCCGCGCAAACAATCTACAGATGACCGACGCTTTGTTTTTCCGGAGGCTCCCCGGGAGATACGTGACGCTCCGAGTTCGCTCGAGCTTTGCTTATGCGACGTCACGTTTTTTTGCACAGTGAAAAGAGATTGGGAGTTTTTCCTGCTGGAAACGCGTTTGCAAATGTAATTTTGCGAGATTACGCGGTAATTGTGTACTTACGCATTTTGATAAAATTCAAGCTGAGTTAATATCGTGCCATTTTAGGAATAGTTATTATGTGCATTATATGTATCAGTTGGCGAATTAAGTAGTAAATATTACATTACTTTTAATGTTCAAGTGTTTACTTTCGAATTTTTTTTATACTTATATGTTTTTAAATTACATTTGGCTGTAGTGTAAGAAGCAGAAATAAATAATGTTAATTTTTTTTAAATTAACTATATTTTTTTTAATAAACATGAAATATTGAAATTGAAATTTAGCATCTAATTAAATTATACACTTGCTTAATTATACTTATTATTCATTTTGTATGTCTCTAAATCATCATTACATATCACTCTGAATCACCTACATAAAAAATTACTTTATTTCTACTCTTTTCGACAAAAACGTAATAAAAAAATCAGAGCAAATTTGTTTAATTTTTAATCAATTGCATGCAGTGTAAGAGGTAATACCGAGCACTCACGCTTGCCGCTAGTACACACACGCATACCTGAACAAAAGAAAGTAACCGTTATTGACCTCGATCTTATCCCTCACTGATTCTGGAAAGTCGAGGTACCTAAACAGACGATTTGAATTTTGGAGTATACAGCTAAAAAGGAGACGCTTCCAAGTGCCCGTACGTAATTTAAAAAAAAAAGTCTCTTTCGAAAAACACGCGAACCGACGAGAAAATCGTATAAAAGTGCACGGGCTTGTGTACACCGGAGGCCTAGCCGCGAAATGACCTCGATCTACTCTTTCTCTTATGCCGGCGCAGACAAAGGAAATTAATGGGAAGTGTAGAGAAACGATCGGAACGATCGAAAAAGATTCTCTTTTTTTACATTCTGCAGGATATGAATTTTTTAACGTTTTAGCCTCTCGAGTACTTTAGGTCGTTCAAGTCGATGCAAACACGTTTCTGGAGCTAAAAGTGACACACATTGTGCTTTCGCTTTCTACAACAGTTGGGTACAATTTTTTTAATTCTCAGCGCAATTGTGAAAATCTTTAGTATACTTTACTAAATATTTTTACAGAAAAATAAGTAAATGCAGATGCATTGCTAGTCAAATGAAATGAAATGCAGGTTACCCTTAAATCTAGAAAATACGTGGGATGAGGTCAATGTTAAAACGTTAAATTTAACGGATGAAATGAATTATGATAGCTGCAAAAATCCAGCGGTTTCATGGCAAGACGAAGCGCACGTGCAGCGTGTCATTGTGGCCTTTATTTGCGCGCTACACGTGCACACCGCGGTGCATAGCCGCTGGGATATATTTAAAGCGAGGCGCGAGCGCGCAAACTTTCTAATTGTCTCGAGATTTCGGTATGCGCTGTCGGTACTCTTGTACATCTCGCGTTCTTTTCACGACAAATGCATAAGTTGCAACATTTTATTTAATTCTTTGTTTTATAACATGTTATTTAATGAATGTAATATAAACTTTATTCGTCGATGACCCACTTTGAATTTTGGAGCATACACCCATACCGTGTATAGTATCGCGATATGAATTCAATGTAGTTTGAAAAATTGTGTATCAATCAATTTTTAATTATGTATCAAGTTAAATACTAATCAAGGAAAATTATGTATCAAGTTTTATTCAATATCGTAAGCCGGACTCGTCGGATCCTAAAGAATTAGCTAGTAATCTATCAATGCGAGGTACCATCAGCACTACTCCTAAGTCTCGCGTCACAGTTGAATAGCCCAATGGAAGAGGATTCTGATTGTCCGACCTCTTCACGCTCATCCATTAGTACTAACTATATCTAAAAATCGAGGTACAATAACTCAATCGTTAATCATTTTTTTAATAATAAACAGTGGGATAAGAGGTGATTTTTCATTTGTTAGTTTCTTCGTACTTTGATGATTATAGTATTGCTTATATTACGATGCAATTTTTGTATGTGTATATGTGTGTTATGTTCTATTATTTAATAAAGTACTAATAAACAAGTTTTACTTATAATTAGTAGGGTAAACTTAACCCCTTTTTAAATATCCTTGCCCTAATGATATAAAATCTCTTACAATCAATATTAGATTAGAGAAAGCAGTATGAAATTTGATACAAACGTCCGACTATCTTTCGAAGCGTACTGTAGGTAAGTACCTATGCAATGGTTCACTCTCGTCGTGATAAGATAAGAATCGCAAATAATACTGCAAATATTACTTTTTTCGATCACGCAATTCAACGAAAAATTTGTTAAAAATAAATTTTCTTATACGTATAAAAAATGTTGCCTGTTGCAAACACATTTTTTTCAATACAACAAACTTGTTTGCTTTTCAACATTAATGCATAGATTTATAAAATCATTGATAAATCCAGTAATGTCATAAGAAAATCTCGAATGATATTGCCTTGAAATTTACCGAAACAAGAAATATCAAAGCTCCGCGATCAGAATTCAAAACTTCCCTGATCACCGTCGACCCGGTATTATCCAGATCAAATCGCCTCGGCAAAACACGCAATTCAAAGCCTCCCTAAGTAAACGCACACTACCCTAATATTTATCATTAGTTCCTACCCTACATATTTTTCAGTAAAGAGAACAAACAAAACTTGCCTGCAAAGTGCGTTATTTTCGATTAAAGAACCAGTGAAAAATAGAACTAAAACAAATGAACGAAGAAACTCACTGTAAGGTGGTCGCTCGGTCTCCCAGATGAGCGTGCCCCGGTGGAAGTAAACTCGGCACCGCTTCTTCCGGATGACGAAGGTGCTGAGCAGCACCGTCCGGTAGGACGGATCGTCCTCCATATCCGCGAGCTCACTTATCCCTCGCCATTCCCCGAGGAATCGATCTTCCCTCCTCGCGAGTCCAGGGCCACTCCGTGCCCCTCACTCCCGTTCCATTTAACCTCCAAAGGACCTCGCTGCTCCCTCGGGAAAGCGGCGAGACTATACCACCAGGAAGCGTGCACAACAGACACGGCGCGCACTGTCCAGGCTGCACGAGCCGAAGCGCCAGTCGGTCTCCGAGCGGACTTTTTCCGGGGAGGCTCGGAGTAAAAAAGCGTATATCGCGAGCGAGAGGCGGCGGATTCGATCGCCAGAGCCAGACTGGCGCAAACAGCTGGAGCGCGCGCAGCTCGCGAGTCGCGCTCCTCCGGCGCCGGACTGTAGCGCCGCCGCGAGTCGCGGGGAGAGGGAAGCGGGACGCGCGGTGCTGCCGTACCTGCACACACACGCGAGACTCGATGAGAGCGAGTGCGGCTGTACCCGCGGATAAGTGATAACGCCGCTACCTGTGATTCCACGATGATTTGTTTGGGTAACTTGAATCCACGACGGTGTGCATTATGTAATTCTTCTTTACAGAACTGTTTCGCTTTGAAGCTGTATAATAATTTGATAAATGAGTGCAAAAGCTTTAACATTTTTTTTTCTAAAAATTCAATATAACGCACGTATAATTTAATTATAATTATTTTAATATCACCGTAATGTACAGACCTCGAAATTTTCAATAACACAGTAAGTGGAAAATGTTATTAAAGAAAAAAAAACTAATATATATGTTACAAAAGAATCTTCACATTTTTTACACAGTTCAGTATAGTTACTTTTAGAACTATAAAAAAGGTGAAAGATTAAAAAATGTGAAGTATCTTGGTGTCTTTCCTAATTAAGATTTTGGTATTTTATATACCATTTATCTTAATTCATTAAATAATAACACTGTCGAAACACCCTATACCGATAGCTGGCGACTAGGTATAATGTTCTGGTGATTGGGACTAGGGTTGGATACTGACTTGAGATTTCTCATCTGAACTTGTATCACTTATCAGAAGCAGAAGAAAATCATACAGAAATCTAATATAAAGATAGACAATAACACTTCTTTATATCATTTTATTGTCTACTCAGGTGGAAATGGAAAACGTACTAAAAATTAATAAACAATAACAAAAATGACAAATATAAAAAATATAAACTAATAATAACAATCTATAATATCCAGATTTGAGACTGTAATAATATTTATCATATATTATTATAAGTTACTTGCTGTTACTAATTATCATTAATAGTTATTATTTTTTTGTATTTCTTTTTTTGTGAAATCTACGTAAAAAAAGCTGATAAAAGTTATTATTTTTGTTTTTTTGATTAGGTTCACACATTTTCTTTAAACATTTCACTTAAACAGTTATTTATTTAAATTGCAGTTCAGAAGAGGCACAATAAGAAGCAAAATTCTTAATCCTGCTGAATGAAGCTACCTCTTTGAAACTTGGATTAAAAATGAAATCAGCTTATATCTTCACCAAACTTAAAAAAAGTGGAAACACCCAGGCAAAAATACATTTTCAAAAAGCAGCTGGAACCAGATTGCTTAAAAAATTAAACGCCAATTAAAAATTCTGCTTATTTTCAGTAAAATCTAATATTTTATTTAATTATGCATATTGAAGAGCCGCAGTGACCCAAGGCCCAGGGGTAAGGGCCCCGCCTTCGATTCCCGGTTTCGAATCCACGGACGGGTATCTCTCGAATTTTTCGAAGGCCCTTTTTCACCGCGTGCTCAACCATAGGCACAGTCTGGATCAGCGTACCCTGGTTGCGCTGCGGACCGCTTCGGAATGATTATATAAACATTGTTAATAAAATTATGCAATTTTATTAGTAATGAACGGGAGCCTATAGTTACCGACTGTGTATCAGGCCGTGAGTTAATTAAAGCTTTTGCGCTATTCATAATAGTGCAAGGTTCGGACTTCTCGGCCGGCTCGGCGGCTCCTCGGTGCAGGTTTCCCCTGCACCACAGGTGGCGACTAGCGCGGCCTGGGCGAATGTGAGAAGTGGGGGGAATATGATAGGATCAAATGCACCCACACAGCGAGGTGGTAGGTACGTCCCGTAAAAGCCTCATACGCGAGGTATGAGGCGGGGCACGGACTCGTATGAGTTTATCGCCCGAGCGAAGCAAAGAATCACTATTCTCGCATTAGTATCGAAATTAACTATTTATATTTTATAAAGTCCTTGGTTTTAAATTAATTATTTAAGCACTACATAACATTGTATCGGTGCCTCCAATCAATTAAAGCAGAATGAAATGTGCTTCTTTCTTCCGTCCATGAATCACTTCTCAAACGATTATCGGATATAATATTTTACGCATCGACTGCATAAAATGCTAATTTAGACACTGAATTCTGTCAAAATAATGTCAAATAATAACCACCATCTCCATACTTTCTGCCGACATCTGCACAGCAGAGTTACAGGTTGAAGCACTGACGTACTTTGGGAAATTACAAGATTAAGTTTGAACTACCCTGGTGAAAAAAATTTTTGTTTAAAAGTGTTCAAAAATGTTCGAAAGTGTTTAAAAATATTCAAAACTGTTCAA
>UXGC01001042.1:0-38057 GCA_900480045.1 Eurytoma adleriae
TGTGATTGGTTGAACGGTGATTGTCTTTTATTTTGTTTTATTATTGTTCATTTGACATTAACCTGCAAAAAGAATATTCGCGCGCCTGATCACGTTAGTTTAAATTTTTAATTTGCATTTTTTAAGCAATTCTTTGCATACACTAGAAGGAGCTTTATTTGGAAATTTAAAAACGCTATCTCTTACGATAAATTTAAATATCTTGTGCATTTTAATCCGTAAAGTAATTTTTAAGAGTTTTGTTATCATAAAAGAGATGAAAAGCGTAGTGGATGGAACTAGACAACATGACCTTCAACGCGTGAAAATCTTAATTATCTTATTTGCTAAAAAATGCTCCTAAAATCTGTATGAGCAAAAAAATAAAATTTTGTACCTATAATAAGAGGATATTTGAAAGAAGATATTCTATTTTGGAAGCTAGACCTCGAAACGCTATGAGTGACGCTACTTGAAGATTCTTCCCTATCAAGGAAATAAAATCGAAGTCTCTGCTCGTGGGTGGGTTCACGACCAGAACGAACGCAGTTACACTATCTTATGAGCATGTTTCAACTACGGCTACTTTACTAATTTGGAAAATACTGACAGAGAGAAATGGAATATTTCTAAATGGGCCACTGCGATAATTTGCAGAAATCTTGGTACTTTATAATATGCATTTACGTAAATACCAAGTAGTAAAGTGGTGTCAAAATTTTGGTTTAGCTGCAACTATCATCCATGCACCCTTGAATCTAAAATTTCTTTTATTCGAATTTCAAATTGGTAAAAAAAAGGTTCGTCATAACATTTTTATACATTTATCGCTGAATCGGTATTTATGTTATTGAATATTAAATAAACAAGATTAAATAATAATAATTTAGTTATTGAAATGATAACTTATAGTATATTTTTTGCGATTTTATGATTAATAAAAAAATTGTCTTATAGATAAAAAGTTGGCGAAAGTTAGAGAAAGTTTCGAAAAGTTATAGAAATATTAAAAATGTTTAATAAAGTTATTCACTAGTAGAAATAATGTTTCCTAATAAAGGCTTTAAATGTTGTTGGAATATAGGAAATCTGGTAGAAGAGGTGAAATGTGATTCTGAGGTGTATTTGAACGCGAAGCCAAGTTCTGAAAACCTACAGGGACTGATGGATGCAGCCGACTCATTAAATACTCTCGGAACTCGGACCTCTTGGACCGCTCGGGCGCAAGAACCAGTCAGTGCACATTGCGAATGCGAAGCCAATGGAGAAAATTCCGACTCCATAAGCAACTCGAGTTTGCAGGACTTTGACAAGACTGAATTTACTAGTAAGGAATTGTCGCTTTTCGTCGAGGAGATCAATTGCGCTCATTTCTGATATTTCAATATATTCACCATTAAGGCATCTGTTAGCAGTATATCTGTAGCGTACCGGAAATTTTTTATGTTTATTATATGAAATCAGAAAGGTGTGCTCTACCTAAAATATACTTTTTTTCAAAAACGTTATCGATACTTACTCCTTAATTAATAAAGAAACCTAAAAAGCAGAGTTACCGAAACACAAAAAAAGGCACGTAGCGATTTATTTCCGATGTGTCTATATGCACAAATCGAAAGATACTGCAGGTGTCATTATGTCATTTCAGTACATGCACCACAAAATATAAATTTCGATGTTACAGTTTGCTGTAAACATTAAAACTGCTTTTTCTCGAAATCATGAAAAAGTCTTATCATTTTACCGGTATGCCACAGATGTATAATCGATCTTTTTTTCATTTTTTGTACCAATAATTTATTCATAAATTATTTTTTCTTTAATTTTTTTTAATAAAATATAAATGAAATAAAAAAAATAAAAATAAAAAAAGCTTGAGCTTTTTGTTATTAATTGATCTACTTCTTTTATTTTATAAGAATACAAGTGTTTATTGTAAGTTTTTATCTATGTCAAAGCGATTTTTGTAAAATTGCAATGGTTGTAAAGATAATAAATATCATTGTAAGAAAACAAAATGTTTGCCCATATCATATTCTATTGTGACGTGAATATTATAATCTGTAACTTTACTCTATAATTTGTATTCAAACTTTGCACTGATTACTTGACTTTTCTTTTTATTTCATTAAATACAAAATAGAGCATGCTTATGTTACATGTAACGAGTAGTTAACAAAAAAATCTCAATTAACTGTTAAAAATTTAAATTATTTTTCATTGTGATCAATATTTGACTTTTAAAATATGAATAAGTTAAAAAGAAAATTAACAATCAGATTGGGGGCGCTTAGCTACCCATGCTTTAATTCCAGGTTCAGCCAAAACTTTATCTTTTAGAGCCTTTAAATTTTCAGCTTTTTCAATAATTTCATATTTAGCCATAAAGTTTAAATAATCTAAAAGTGCTACAAAAACTATATCTGCCCAACTCAATGCACCACCAACAAAATAACCACCATTATTTTTAACTTGTTGATCTAAGCGTTCAATAAAAAAAGGAACAACCTCTTTTACAATATCAAGTTTTTGAGCTTTTGCTTCAGCGTTATTTTCATAATGATATGCACCAAGTTCTGAAAAAGTAAATATAAATAATTCCCAAAAATGTACAGAAAAAAGTAATATTAATATTTTAAAGTAAAAAAGATGTAAACTTACTAGCGCGAAGATCGTGGATAGTATCAACAATAGCATCAATTTCAAGTGCTTCCCAATCATTTTTACCTGCAAGTCCATATTGCTTAGCTAGATAACGACTGATAGCAGTTGACTGATTAATTTTTTTCCCATCAATTTCTAAAACTGGAACCTGACCAAATGGCATAGCTAAAATACAAATGAATAAAAACAATAAAATATTAGAAAACATAAACAGATATTTGAACATTACTTGGTTTTATATTTGGCCAATTCTCTCGTTCAAAACGATCATCGACAAATTCCACTCCAGCATAACTGAAGAGAAATCTGATGGGTTCTGCGAGGGCTTTGACAGGGAAATACGTTAACTTGTATGTAGGCATTGTCTAAAATAAAATAAAAATTAGATAAATGAGTTTTTTCAGAGGTACACCATTTGGGAAATATTGAGTGAAAATTTACTCTTGGTATTTCTTATTGTAAGTAAAAATGAGTAATAAAATATTTACAGATGTATGTACAGGTTGAAGAAAAAAGTGGAAGGAAAGTGTTCAGCGGCCAGCAGGTTAATTATTACTTATTGGAAACAATGAAAAACTATTCACGTGACCGATTTACGCAAATTTTATACGCCGGTTCTATCACTTAGCACCCGTCACGGTACCAGTATCGCTACTCGCTCGGTAAGAGCGGTAGGGTATATATATAATGTATTATGCATTTATGATTCATAAATATCATAAATTCAGTAAATCAGTTAGAGAGCCATTCTCCCGCAATCAACGCAATCCGCATGATGGCGCTAAGAAACATACAAATTAGATACAAAATTCATCGCGCGAAGCGCGCTCAATCCTTTGCCCTCATATCACTTTGGATTTTTATACTCTTACTAGAAAATCCAACGCACTTCGCGCGCCCAATTACTTTCTCTTCATTTTTCATAAATTCCGGAATAATACAATATCAATAACTTCTTTTTATTTCAGAAGGGCAATAATTCTTTCTAATTTATATTCAAAACATATTCTTCTCTTAAAATAGACTAAATGACAGGTTATGTTTCTTTTCATTTTTGAGGATAGAAAATATAAAATTCTTATCAAAACATTTTGAATTTTGGCGCCACCGGATGTTTGCCATTAACCAAGCAAATCGTTCACCAGTAATAAATAAAAACAATACATAATAAATAATAAAAACAATGCATCTCAGTAACTAACAGCGGACCAATCACGACTCAATCGAGAGGATAAATCCGATAAGTATAAATATCATAGATATATACATACATATAAGTTATATCTCTAGATCACTTTCCACAAATAAATTCTTCATTCCTCACTAATAATGTGAATTTCTGCAACATTTAAAATTTCAAGATGAAATTTAATGAACTGCACAATTTTTGGGATTAGAAATGAAGTCAGGAAGGGATGGGATTTATTTCTATTTTTTAACAAATTTACTGTTTAAAACAAACTGTATAAGAACAGATAAAAACAAAATAACTCATAAGGATCATTTCGTAAATTTACAGTTTTAAACATAAAATTAATTGATGTATAAAATTGTGTACTGCAAGGAGCCAGCCTGGTTGGACTCTTATTGGCTAAACTTCCATTGGTTAATCCTTGTTGGATAAATAATAGCAATAGGAGGTGGTCAAACCAATGAAGATAGTCCCTGATTTCAAGCAAGGGCGTAGCGGCTGGTAGCGGCCGCCGGCGGTATCATAGCGACATTAAGGCCGATTCTACATGGCGCCCCTACCCCGTATCGTATTTCATGTGTTGTATATCTATATTATCAATATCTATAGACATACAACACATGAAATACGATACGGGGTAGGGACACCATGTAGAATCTCCCTAAACCATGCGCATGCGCATTTGTAATAATCTGGGAAACCGATGCGGCGATGCCCCTGCCCCTCACGTCACTTCCGCTTTCCGATGTTTGTCGCTTCATCGTTTGTCGCTTCTACTTCGCCATTTTGTGTGCTATCTGACGAGTGACGACTTGATGAGCGAGCAACACGGGCGAGTGCCTTCGATAATTGCTGCGGCACTAGTTTACACGCTTGACTATTTTCCTTCAAAGTCATTACTGAAGAAATCACATTGAATAAAGTGGCAATTGTTTTAATTGAGGTCATCCCATTCATTCTCTTTTTTACTTCGTCAATTTCGTAAGTTAATGCGCAATTTATTAACAAGCTGAACTAATAAATTGTGGAGAGGACTCCCATTTATTGGAGCTTGTACTATTCTCTGTAAAACCAGTCATTTCTAATAGCAATCTACAACTCTGATCTTCTGTTAATTAGACTTTTGTTGGTTTCGTTTTAGATTCTAAATCCTTAAAATGGCGAATGGAAACGAACACGACGAGGAAGGCTATGTTGTTAAGGTCAGAGGCTTGCCTTGGTCTACGACCGTCGATGAAATTATGAAATTTTTCGGAGACTGTAGTATATCTCATGGCAAAGCTGGAATTCACATGACAATGTCTCGAGAAGGTCGACCAAGTGGAGAAGCTTACATCGAAATGGATTCTGAAGAAGATATTGAAAAGGCTTGTAAACGAGACAGAGATCACATGGGTCATCGATATATTGAAGGTTATTATAAACGCTATTATAAAAAATTATTTACAAGATTGAATAATCATATTAAATTACTTTTTTCTTCCTATAGTTTTTAAAGCAAAGCGAGGGGAAATGGAGTGGGTTATTAAACGCAGTGGCCTAAATTTAGAAAATGTGATGGATGATGGATGTGTTAGATTAAGAGGCTTGCCTTTTGGTTGTTCTAAAGAAGAAATTGCCCAATTTTTCTCAGGTATGTAACTTATACTCATTTGATTAACGTTAGTGATTGGTTTAGTATGTGATTAATTCAACTTCATAACTAATATGCACTTAAATACTAATCTAAAGTTCTTTTGAAAGATTACATGAAAAAATATCATGAGAGTTAGAAAACGAATACTTAAGTTCAGTGTTTTTACTTTACATATAAATAATAAATTTAGTTATTAAAACTAAAATTTTGAATTTTGAAAAAAATTATTTTCATTCTATTTAAGTAGTCTTCTCATTTCTAAAATTTTTACCAGTATTTTTTTTCTAACAATAACTATTTAATTAGTCTTTTTAATAAGGGCATTTCAATCAGATAATAGAATAATATAAAGAAAATTTTTAAAATAACAATAGGAATAAATTTAATGGGCGCTAAGCTACAATTCGTTGTTTGATTATGTGTGGGTCAGGGTTGGAGATATTGCCGAACGGGATTTCACTACCGACAGACTACACGGGCCGCAGTACTGGGGAGGCTTACGTTCAATTTGTTAACAAAGATGTTGCGGAGCGTGCTCTGCAGAAACACAAGGAAAAGATAGGACACAGGTGGGGCACTGAGCTGGGTCTGGGTATATTTATGATTTTTTTCTATCATTTTATGATAAAGTAGTCAACTGAAGTTTTCTAATTTTATCATAATACAAAGAAGACTATATTTTTATTTGTATTTCTTTCCATGTTCAATATAACAAATTTGTCTGCATTTAAAATTTGTATTAATAACTTAATTATTAATTATTATATATATATTACTTAATCTTTATTTTACCATGGATTGACAAATATACAAGAACATGTAAAGAAATTAAACAACTAAAAATCAAAGAAGAGTAAAAAGTCGAATGTGAGCAAAGTACTGTTGGCCCAAGCAAAACCAATGGGTAGGGGCTTCGGGCGGGAAGTACCCCTTTACATCGACTTCAAATTACAAGTGGGAGGTGGGTAGGGCTGCCCTGAAGCAATTCACCAAAGCAGGGTGGGCTCTTGGAGGTGGTATATTTATAATTTTATTTTTATTTTTTATTTTGCAATTGTAAATGAACAATTATTGATGTTTTTTTTTTAATTTTGGTTATCATTTATTCAACACATTTTGTCCAAGTTTTTATACATTTGTTAAAAGTATTAAGGAATGACAAAGATACTAACAAATGTTAATATTAAATTTTTTTCGTAAATAGTTTTTAAGGCAAGAATATTAGCCAAATTAATAATTTTAAAAATATTGTGAATTACATAAGTCTAGAGAAATCTCAATGCTTTTCTACCTGAATTTTTTAGAAGCAAGATAAGTGTTTGATCATTTCTATGTAACATTTTTTGAATATAGTTTATTTATTTTTTTCCTTTACTTGACTTCTCTGCCATAAAAAATAAGTAATTTTAGTACTCAGTTTGAGATTGGAAATGAAACTACAAGGGTATCACTTGTTTGGGTTTCAGATTTTCTTCAAATTTTAAGCATAGTTTTCTCATATCAAAATATTAAAAAAGTCAAAATATTATTGAGATTTAGCACTCAAAATTTTTGTTACATTATATAGAATAAAATCTAGGGACTTTAAAAATGCAAGCAAAAATGGAAAAATAGATGCATAATTGAAGAGTTATTGCTTCAAATGTTATGTTCCATCAAATTTGAGTACATGATAATGTCTATTAATTTTTTTCTATTTGAGTTTATGTAGTTTTTGGAACTCATTTAATGGTAAATAACTTGTGAAGTATGCAAAGATGTTCTTATATATAAACACTCAAATTATCAGTCCTGTTTTTCTTCTGTTTGCATTTTTTATAGAATTTCTAAATTTTATAGGAGCTAAGCTATTGTCAAATTATGAAATTTAAAGTTTTAAAGAAGTATAACTTTAGAGTCCTACTGCATTGAAAATTTTGAATATTAAATCCTAATATTTTGGCCTAAAAATAACATGCTGAAAGTTCTGTCAAAATCTGTATAGCGAACAAGTGAGATTTTTTTTAAAAGTAAGAATATTTATTTTGTATAATTTTACTTTGGAAAATATTTTATCAAGAATTTTTCTTCCAAAATACTTTGGGTAGGAAAGGGTTAAACTAATCCTAAACTAATATTTACTATTATTGAATTATTTTTATTCTTTTGTATTTTACATTTTACAAAAGAATTTTTTAATCCTGCATTTTTACCAACTAAGAAAATGGATTTATCATTTAAATTATCTTTGTCATTTGTCTTGTAAAAAAATTTGTCAATAAGAATTTAAAAATGTTAATATTTAATTTAGAAAATTATTCCGATTAATTAATTATTTTAACAATCAACAGATATATTGAAATCTTCCGAAGCAGCCTGTCAGAAGTTCGAGCAAGTATTGGTCCCAAAATGCGTGGGGGTCCAATGGGAGGTGGATTTAATCAGAGACCAACCCCCTATGATCGAGGAAGTAGATTTGGTGGCATGAACCGTTTTAACAACAATGGTAGAGGTAACAGAGGAGGCAATAGAGGTAAATCGTTAAGTTTAATATCATGACCATTATTTGTTCTCATTTATTATATTTTTGGTAATTGTTTGTAAAATATTCTTAATGACACTTTAATTACAATGATTTAGATTTTGATAATAGTCTTGGAAGCTGGAACAGTGGAAATAATTTTCAATCTCGTGGAAATAATATGGGTGGTGGAATGAGAAGTATGGATATGAAAGGAAGTGGAAACTTCAGAGGCAATGACGATTGGAATAGTAACGATGCTGGACTACATTGTGTTCACATGAGAGGTTTACCTTTTAGAGCTACTGAGCAAGACATTGCTGATGTAAGTAAATTTTTAATATAGTTTATTTATTATATCTAACAAAACATTGAATTAATAATAATATTGTCTACGTTTTTCAGTTTTTCAGACCTTTAATACCAATAAATATCAGAATAATTCTTGAAAATGGTGGTAGAGCATCTGGAGAGGCTGATGTGGAATTTGCAACGCATGAGGAAGCTTTGAAAGCTATGTCTAAAGATAAAAGTCATATGTCTCATAGATACATTGAGCTGTTCTTAAATTCTTCTCCTAGCCCTATTGTAGGAAGTAATAGCAGTAGCGGCGGCGGCGGTGGCGGTGGTGGTGGCAGTATGCTGGGAGGCATTGGCACTTTCTGTGGAGGTACATTAAATTTTTAGTAAAATTACTATGCAATTGAATTTTAATTATTAATATTCTTTTAATGCATTTGTAGGACTTGGAAACAACTTTAGATCTGGATATTCTCCAAATAATCGAGGATATGGAAATAGTCAACTGAGTGGTAGCAATTACAATAGTTTTTGATCATTTAAATAAAGTTCTAAAATGATATTTTTCAATTCGTTTATCCATACACGACTTATGGATATTGTCATATTACGTTCACTTAGCAAGTCATTTTCATCTTGCATTTCATTTTGCGATACTTAAAAAACACATTAAAGTACTAACTATAAGAGAATTTAGAGTGTAAGATTTAATAGTGTACTAAACAGTTAAATTGTATTAAAAGAAAGAAATATTGTTTGAATGTTATAATTTCAATATTTGTATTGAAAAAGAAATTAGCATTTACAATTACTTAGAAATTCACTGATGACACTTGGAAAGTATATTAAATAGTATATATATTTTTTCATAATAATTGTATTATTCAATTTACTTTATAAAATATAAATACAAGAAGCTGTCCTTACTTGATTTTTGTCCTTTTTTTTCTTTTTTAACTGTTCACTTTTAAAAAAGATGGATTTAGCGTAGGAGTGTGAAAAAGGTTAGATTTTAACGCAAGACGAATGTTAGCTGTGAGTTTTGACTGAATATTATATCCCCGCTTGAAGTACAATCACGCTAGCTGCAATATAAATGTGAAGAATTATCTGTAAAGAAAAGTGATAATAAATTGGCAGATTATGATAAATTTGTTTGTTTTAATGAAATGTATCCCTTGTAGTGTGTAATATAATGAAAAAGAGTAAAAAAAAGTGTAAAGTAATAAGGGGTTTGTAGAGGTAAAAGGAGGTCAAGCGAAGAGGGCTGAGGTCACTTGGAGAGGGGGCGAGGGTGCTCGTGCGCAACTGCGCAACTGCGCACTCGTTACGCGCAATAGGTTGCTCCAGGATGGAGCTTTCTGCTCAGTTGTTTGGGATGCTGGAGATGGTTGCACCAGTGGCCCTCGGCACGAGTGGGAGTGATCGCGTCGAGTGGCAAGCGTCGCGAGTCCGAGATGAATCCATGTGAAGATCCGTGCGAAGGGAAGTCAGCTGCAGGTACCTGTACTTTGGGCTCCGACGGCCTCGCCGTCCCCGACGAAAGCTCCGCCTTCTGCTCGCTACTTGTCTACTTTGCGTTTTACCTTACCTTCGGCGCGGAGCATCGAGCGCGAAAGCGCTCGCAAGAAAGGTACTTTCCTTTGCTTGTTTATTTCGCGATTACTCGTCGTACAAACAAGTAAAGCTGAATAAATGGAATAAATTTCATTTAATTTGCATAGGCCTCACGATTGCGAACATAATACCTATTATGATGCTGGGCCGCAAGCAAAGCCTGAAAGGGGAACCCGTCTTGGCCGATTACGGCCCGGAAGAGTCCCTAAACGAGAATGCTGATATCGAGTGGGTAAATAAGGCAAGTAACGAGCGCGAAAGGCCAAATGAAAAAGACTTGATTTAGTTGATTAACTGTTCTTTTATTTTCCCATTTTTACTTTGCTCCTCTCCTTCTGTTTCAGTTGTGGGTCAGACGACTGATGAGATTTTGCGCCCTGGTCTCGCTGGCATCAGTATGTCTCAACACACCAAAAACTTTTGAAAAAGTTCCACCCCTTCAATACGTTACTTTTGTATGCGACCTTGTCGTTACCTTTTTGTTTACCGCCGAAATGATAGCAAAAATGCACATTCGCGGTATATTAAAGGTCAGTATTGCAGGTTCGATTGCAGAGTGCAGAATTGTTTGATTGCAGAAAATTTGTTTTGTTAACGTTGCAGAGCGACAAGTCCTACTTGAAAGATCACTGGTGTCAATTTGATGCCAGTATGGTACTCTTCTTGTGGCTGTCGGTAATTCTTCAAATGTTTGAGATGCTGGGGTTAGTAGTGAAATTTAGTTACGCATCAATTTTTCGTGCTCCGAGGCCGCTTATCATGATCCGGTTCTTGCGCGTTTTTCTGAAATTTTCCATGCCGAAGGCGAGGATAAATCAGATTTTCAAGTAAGTTTAACTGAAGTAAACTAGTTGTAAAGACGAAGGGCATTAACCGGGAGTTGCTGCGTTGCTTAGGCGTTCGAGCCAGCAGATTTACAACGTGACGCTCTTTTTCCTGTTCTTCATGTCGCTCTACGGACTACTGGGGGTGCAGTTTTTCGGCGAGCTGACGAACCACTGCGTCTTGAATACGACCGACCCGCGGCACATCAGCATCAACAGCCTCGCGATTCCCGACACGTTCTGCTCAACCGATCCAGAATCTGGCTATCAGTGCCCCGAGGGCATGAAATGCTTGAAGCTGGAGCTGTCCAAGTACATAATGGGTTTCAATGGCTTCGACGAGTTTGGTGAGTTTGTCGAGATAGAGAAACAGAGAACTAGAGAAGTAGAGAAGTAAGGAAAGACAAGCGTTGGGAAACTTGCAGCGACGAGCATATTCACCGTGTACCAGGCAGCCTCGCAAGAGGGCTGGGTCTTCATCATGTACAGAGCGATCGACAGCCTGCCGGCCTGGCGCGCCATCCTCTACTTCAGCACGATGATCTTCTTTCTTGCGTGGCTCGTGAAAAACGTCTTCATAGCAGTCATCACCGAGACCTTCAACGAGATCCGCGTGCAGTTCCAGCAGATGTGGGGGGTGCGCGGGACCATCAGCAACAGCACCGCCTCGCAAATCTTGACGGGCGACGACTCCGGCTGGAAGCTCGTCACCCTCGACGAGAACAAGCACGCCGGGCTGGCGTCTCCGCTCTGCCAGGCGATACTGCGCTCGCCCCAATTCCGCATGGTCGTCATGTGCGCCATCCTCGCCAACGGCATTACCACCGCCACCATGAACTTCAAGCACGACGAGCGGCCGCGCCACACCTTCACCGACAAGTACTACTACGCCGAGATCGTCTTTACTATCCTCCTAGATCTGGAGACTCTCTTCAAAATTTCTTGCCTCGGCTTTCGCAGCTACTACAAGCACTCGATTCACAAGTTCGAGCTCCTTCTCGCCATCGGTACGACCCTCCACATCCTGCCCTTCTTCTACCTGTCGCCATTCACCTATTTCCAGGTTCTCCGAGTCGTCAGATTGATTAAAGCCTCGCCGATGCTGGAAGACTTTGTTTACAAAATTTTCGGCCCGGGAAAGAAGCTGGGAAGCCTCATCATCTTCACCATGTGTCTCCTCGTTATATCCTCCAGCATTTCCATGCAGCTCTTCTGCTTCTTGTGCGAGTTCACGAAATTCGAGACCTTTCCCGAAGTAAGCCCCTCTTTCTTTCGCCAGTTTCGCCAGTTTCGCCAGTTTCGCCAGTTTCGCCTCTCTTTCAGGCTTTCATGTCCATGTTTCAAATACTGACGCAAGAGGCCTGGGTCGAAGTAATGGACGAGACTATGGTGAGGACGCATGAATCGATTGCCCCCCTCGTTGCCGTCTACTTTATTCTCTACCACTTATTCGTCACATTGGTAATTAAATGCTACATCACCTTACTTACATCATCTAATTATTGTGTAGCAAATACTTTAGCTTCCTTCTCTCCTTTAGATTGTCTTGAGCCTCTTTGTCGCCGTTATTTTGGATAATCTCGAGCTTGACGAGGACATAAAGAAGCTTAAGCAGTTGAAATTTCGGGAACAAAGTGCTGAAATAAAGGAAACGTTGCCTTTTAGATTAAGAATCTTTGAGAAATTTCCAGATAGTCCTCAGATGACGTGCTTGCACAAAGTTCCTTCGGACTTTAATTTACCAAAAGTATTGTTCAACGAGAATAAAGAATAAAACTTAGCTTAAACTTACTTTTACTCTAATCTTTGCTTCTTCTAGGTGAGAGAAAGTTTTATGCGACAATTTGTTTACGAAGTCGAAGATGAGGAGAACGAAGGCGTTAAACGAGTCAACGAAACTTTCGACTCAAAAATGGTATACCGCAAGCAACGACCTGTTCAGATTCTGAATAAGCCACCAAAAGTGAGGACGGTCGAGACCAATTTGAAGAAAGCTGCAGTTACCTACATAATAAAGTACGTGAAGCATAAAGCAGTAAATAACAGCTGAGCTTTGAGTGATTCAGTGATTGACATTTCAGTGATTCAAATAACCAACGGCTAATGTTGGGTGATTCGGCAATGATACCGGTACCTGGTAAAGGGCTTTTAAAACAGCAAGGAACGGTCAGCGGTCCAAAACAATTGCGGATTGATCAGAAAAAGTAAATCTAACTGTTGCCGCAGTAACAAATCTCTTGGGTAAGAAGTTGCTGAATAAAAGCCTTAAAGTATCTATTTTCCAAGGTCTATAAGGAGAAGCGTTAGGAGCGGATCGATAAAACTGAAACAGACTTACGAGCATCTAATGGAGAACGGAGACATTGGGACGATAAATCGCGTCAGTTCTTCCCGCAGCAGACCCCACGACCTGGACATCAAGCTCTTGCAAGCGAAAAGGCAGCAGGCTGAGATGCGAAGGTACTATTAGTTTATTAAACCAATTAAGACAGTAAAGCTTTCTTCGATTTCTTTGTAGAAATCAACGAGAAGAAGATTTAAGGGAGAATCACCCGTTCTTTGATACACCCTTGTTCGTAGTGCCTCGCGAGAGTAAATTCCGTAAAGTATGCCAACTTCTCGTCTATGCTAGATACGATGCAAGACTGAAAGATCCCCTAACTGGGAAAGAAAGAAAAGTTCAGTACAAAAGCTTACAGTAAGTTTAATCGTAAGATTAAATAAGATTAATATAATAAGTTCAATATTTTTAATACGTTAACATCTCGACTGGCAGCAACTTTCTTGGGCTGGTTACTTATCTGGACTGGGTAATGATATGCGCTACAACTATATCTTGCATTTCCATGATGTTTGAAACTCCGAAATACCGAGTAATGGAAATCCCAGCGCTCCAAATAGCAGAGTACGGCTTTGTCATCTTTATGAGCATCGAATTGATGCTTAAAATTTTAGCAGACGGTCTTTTCTTCACGCCAAAAGCTTATATAAAAGACGTCGCATCGATACTCGACGTTTTCATTTACGTGGTACGTTTTTCACGTACGTCTTTCACGTACGTTTTTATCTAGATGAAGTTTTAATCAAGTTTTAATTAAAACAGGTGAGCCTGGTCTTCCTCTGCTGGATGCCGCGAAGCGTGGCTCCGAATTCAGGCGCGCAATTGCTCATGATTCTGCGCTGCGTTCGGCCGCTACGAATTTTCACACTAGTGCCGCACATGCGAAAGGTCGTCTACGAGCTTTGCCGTGGTTTCAAGGAAATTCTCCTTGTCTCGATCCTGCTGATCCTTTTAATGTTCGTCTTTGCGAGCTACGGCGTCCAGTTGTACGGTGGCCGTTTAGCCCGATGCAACGATCCAACCATACTCAAGCGAGAAGAGTGCGTCGGCGTCTTCATGAGGCGCGTCTTCGTCACCAAGATGAAGCTGCAACCTAGCCAGAATGAGAGCTACCCTTCCATTCTCGTGCCTCGAGTTTGGTGTGTCATCCGCGTGCAGTCATACTGTCATTTTTACTTTCTTTCTTATTATAATCGAATCATCACCGTCTTTTAGGGCAAATCCTAGGCGCTTCAATTTTGACAACATTGGCGACGCTATTTTGGCCTTGTTCGAAGTCCTTTCGTTCAAGGGTTGGCTCGACGTAAGAGACGTCCTCATAAAAGCCTTGGGACCTGTAAGTACCCATCCTTTTTCCCTCGCGAACTGATCCCTTTTCTTAACTCCTTAAGTATTTACGATCATTTGCAGGTCCATGCAATATACATTCACATCTACATATTCCTTGGATGCATGATTGGCCTAACACTTTTCGTAGGTGTTGTCATTGCCAACTACTCGGAAAACAAAGGCACTGCGCTTCTTACGGTCGATCAGCGAAGATGGTACAGCTGATCCTTTGAGCTTCTAAGAGAGGATAAGAGGATAATATTAATTTATTATCAATTTCGAATTTAGGTGTGACTTGAAGAAGCGACTGAAAATTGCTCAACCACTGCATTTGCCCCCAAGGCCGGATGGTAAGAAATTCCGAGCATTTATTTACGACATCACGCAGAACATTTACTTTAAGCGTTTTATCGCTGTTATGGTTTTGATTAACAGCGCGCTACTCTGCGTCTCGGTAACGTATAATAAACCTATAATAAACGTCGTTATTTCAACAACAAGAAGAGTTAAAAAAACTTAACTTTTAGTGGAGAATCGAAGAAGAGCACACGCAACCTCTAGCAACCGTTTCCATCATTCTCACCTTAATTTTTCTTATCGAAGTAATTATGAAAAATATAGCATTCACTCCTCGTGGTTACTGGCAGTCACGAAGGAATCGTTACGATCTCCTAGTTACAGTTGTTGGAGTTATTTGGATTGTTATTCATGGAACCATGAAGGTTCAAGTATTTCCCCTTGAAATTCCTTTTATCTATTTATTTTAATTACAAAGCATACGCATTAGATAATGTTACTCTCCTAATTTTCAGAACGATTTATCCTACGTCATAGGTTTTATGGTGGTCATTTTAAGATTTTTTACCATCACTGGAAAACATACAACTTTAAAAAAGTTAATGTTAACGGTCGGCGTGTCCGTTTGTAAAAGCTTCTTCATCATTTTCGGCATGTTCCTTTTAGTATTTTTCTATGCGCTTGCCGGCACTATAATATTTGGTACCGTCAAATATGGCGAGGGAATAGGCAGGTCAGAATTAATAATCTCCTATATAAAAGCGAAAAAGTAGCAAACATTAATACCTACTATCTATCGCTGACATTTTTAGACGAGCTAACTTTGAATCACCTGTCACCGGAGTAGCAATGCTCTTTCGCATCGTCACGGGTGAAGATTGGAACAAAATAATGCACGACTGCATGGTTCAACCGCCATATTGCTCTCCAGCAGATAATTACTGGGAAACTGACTGTGGCAATTTTCATGCCTCTTTAATTTACTTTTGTACATTTTACGTCATCATCACCTACATTGTACTTAATCTATTAGTCGGTGAGAATATTATTAGTGAAGTAAGTTTTCAACATTAAATCATTACAATCTTCCCAACATTTTCTCTTTTCACCCTAGCCATTATAATGGAGAACTTTTCGCTCTTTTACTCGAACGAAGAAGACGCTTTATTGTCATATGCAGACATTAGAAACTTCCAAAATACCTGGAACATCGTAGACATTCATCAAAGAGGCGTCATTCCGGTTCGACGAGTGCGTATTAGCATACTTTATTTTATTATAGTCAATAATTGTCTCTAACTCGTTAAAGCGTATACGTGAACTCTAAAATGATTTGCAGGTCAAGTTTATTCTGAGACTACTGAAAGGCCGATTAGAAACAGATCCGCAAAAAGATAGGCTTCTCTTCAAGTACATGTGTTACGAACTTGAACGACTCCACAATGGCGAAGATGTCACATTTCACGATGTTATAAAGTTAGTTATAAAGAATTCTATATCTCACTCAGGCTCGCATTCAGGCTCTCTTTTACTTTTAATTTTACCTTTCAGCATGTTATCGTACCGCTCCGTGGACATAAGAAAAGCTTTACAATTGGAAGAACTGTTAGCTAGAGAAGAATTCGAGTACATAATTGAAGAAGAAGTGGCAAAACAGACGATAAGAACCTGGCTGGAGGGCTGTTTGAAAAAAATTCGAGCGACCGGAGTAAGTTGAACGCGAGGGCCTATAATCGACGCATCGGATTATCTTATTTATTTTTAATACCCTGTTCTAGAAGCAACAAAACAGTCTAATAGCCGGATTAAGGGCGACAAACGAAACTGCGGTGGCATCGATGCAAGAGCAGCTGGAAGAAAAAAAGGAGCCTGCTGCGGAACGCGAAGAAGAAACGGAAGTGAAACAGGAAGCAGAAGGACTAAGATACAGAAATAAAAAACCCACAGCACTGCCTAGGTCTGACAGTATTGGCAGTGCTTCTGGTAGAAAGTATCTGGTGCCAACCCTTTCAGACCCAGCATCAGCGAGGTCAGAAAAGGAAAAGATAGTTGCATCGAAGAAGCGGAATAATAGACCTCCTCGTAAGTAAATGCTTATAAGTATATCATTCCACCCCGTGCGAATGCTCGAATAATCCATCTTTCACCATCTATAGCGGCAACAGTCAAAAATAATTTGCCACATGTCACAGAAACAAGTGAGCAACCCCGATCTCCGAGAGAAACTCTTGGCACAAAGATGTCTCCACCTAAAGTATCCAGTGTTTTAGTTGAAGTCCGCGACTGGTGGAGGGAACAACTGGCTTACAACAGTGACACTAGTGATGATGAGTAAACATTTTCAAAAACAATTTTATCTTGCCCCGATACTTTTTCTTTTTTCCCCCTTTTCCAATCTACTTTTATAAAGTATTTAAGTATTTATTTTATTATTTTTACAATTGATTATTTCTCACAAGTAAATTTAACTTACTGCTTTACTTCAATTATTTCAAAAACTCGCGCAAAATTGTTGATACCGAAAGCGCTTTTCCTTTACAGATGAAAAAAAAAAAAAAACAAATTCACAGTAAGGTTCTTCAAGTCATCAAGAATTAGAAAGGCTGGTTTTTCGCGTACCTTTGCTATTTTCTTAATATTTAGTGCAACATACAATAAATAAATATTTGACAAATTCGAAACTTTGTCAACATTTTTTACAAGTAGTAAATCTAAGTAGATCTGTAAATAGTAGCAATAATCGAATGAATTCGGTTATTATTGTGTATTTCTGTGTAGTTATCCAGTTTTTGAAAAAATGTACCTGTACAACTTGCTCTATTAAGAATAATAGAGTTAATCAATTACATAGAAGAAATATACATAATTTTCAAATTAAAAAATTGTTTTTATTTTATCATTTTCTTGAAAGTACCAAAAATACTTGTAAATATAAAAAGAGAATTTTGGACTCGTACTTGAAATGAGATGTTTAACAATCAATATTAACAATTAAATTAAAAATATGTTATCATCAGAGATCATAATCTTATTTTCATCAGACATTTTTTGTAAAGCGGCTGCAATTTCATCCTTTGTAAATGCTGGTGAGTTATGTAAATTAACATAGTTCCGAATCCCCTCAAGTGGTAAAGTATCAGAACGTTTTTCATCAAACAGCTTTAGTAAAGATTTTCGGAATTCTTGCAATCTGGAAAGATAAAATTAGTTACTGTGCTCTTTTAAATTTGTAAAGTAACTTTTAGTGCATGTACCTTTCATTAGTAATTCTAACTTGAGAAGGTTCTACATCGACTTTTTTTGAAGATGATTGGCTTGACAATTGTTGGGAACGTGTTAATCGTTCAATTACTTCATCAACGTGTGAATCGTCATCCTCGTATGCATAAGGATCATGTCCAGGCTCACCTGGTGGAGGATTTGACTTTTTCGTACGCTTTGCCTTTCTTTGTTCCGACACTTCATCTTCCTCTTCACTGCTGACACCGCTGTCCTTTCTTCTGCGTCTTTTCTTTTCCTTCTCCAAAACTCGCTTGAAGTATGCATATTGCACTAATTCAATAGCAGCTTGTGCATCTTCTACTGTTATGCTTTTTGAAAGACGAGCCTTTGCGTGTGCTGTTGATAGTCGGATTAGCGTCTCCAGTGTGCGAGCAGTAATAGGTTGTGTCTAAAAATTATTCCACTCTTTTTGAATTCAAATATTTATTTTTATTTAAAAAAAAAAAAAAAAAAAAATTAACTGATCTTATTACCCTAGCTACATCTGAATCCATATTATCTTCTGACCTAAGTCGAGAATACTCATCTGCTATTGTTTCACAAGCTTCCTCAGTAAGTTTTGGTTTCATGCAGCGAGCAATGTGTATATATTTTCTCATAAATTTTGCTGATAAAATTTGATCACTAAAATTATAATTTTTATATTTTTAAATTTTCAAACTAAGAAATTCATCTGATCAGCATATTTAAGAAATACCTTTTTTTTCGTGATCCACCATGCAAAAGAGGATCATAAGTTTCATAAACTTGTGTTTCTTCTTCTTGCAGCTCCTCTGCATCAGGATTTTTAGTGCTTAAATAGTCCAATCCAATATTAAATGGTAAAGCCTCCCCTTCTTGCTCTGAAGGATTTCGGTATCGATGCATTCTTACAACATGGTCACTTATAATATGATCAGTATCTGCATCGATGGTGTCTAACATTACAAATAGTAGGTCAAAACGTGACAGCAATGAATCTTGCAAACCAATGTTTTCCATTGGAGACTTGTACTGATCATACTAAAATTAACATAGTTTACATGACAATTTTAAATTCAATTAAAAAGGCAATAAAATTAATGAATTAAACTTACCCGCCCATAAACAGGATTTGCTGCCGCTAATACAGAGCATCTAGCATTTAAACTTGCATGAATTCCTGCCTTAGCAATAGTAACTCTTCCTTGTTCCATAACTTCGTGAATGGCAGTTCTATCAATATCTGACATTTTGTCAAATTCATCAATACAAATAACACCTCGATCAGCTAACACCATAGCACCTGCTTCTAGTCTGCGTTCATTAGTTTCCGTATCTACAGTTACAGCAGCTGTTAGACCGACACCAGATGAACCTCGCCCTGTTGTTGTAATTGCTCTAGGTGCAATGCTTAATACATATCTTAGTAATTGAGACTTTGCAACAGATGGATCTCCAATTAATAAAACATTTATATCTCTAGAAATATAATTCAACATTGTTATAAATTATTATATTAAAAGATAACACTAATTAAAGCAGTATAATCACCCTCTAAGTCTGGTACCATTTGGAAGAACTTTTTCATTGCCACCAAGAAGGAGACACAGTATTGCTTTTTTTATAAACTCATGCCCATGTATAGAAGGAGCAAGTGATTTACTTAAAAGTTCAAAAATATTCTTTTGTGGATTACGTTTAGACAAATTTTTGCATCTTGTAACATCATCGTGTGAAATATTTAAAGTAGCTTCTTTTGTTAGTTGAGTTATATTATTAGCAATTAAAACAGTTCTAAAATACATACACATGATAAAATTCGATTATTATTTACAAATAAAATAAAATGAAAAAAAGGAAGGTATACCTAAATGCACCAGTAGTATAACCACCCTTTTTTCCTGGCAAGCATCTGTAGTTACCAATAACTTGTACTCTATCACCAGGCTTGCACTGATCTACTAAATCATCATCGCAAACAATGTCAACACTTCTAGGTAATTGTCCAGCTGGAGCTTTCTCTGGCATTTCTTGAATAGTAAGAGTCTGGTGATCTTTATAAGATGATAATCCATATTGAGTTTCTAAAGGATTACCATCTTCATCCTTTAAATAATATTTATAACAATTATAATAGAAATATTTTTAAATTAATAAAATTTAAATAAATTATATTTACTTGTGTTGGATAAACTGCAGATGCAGGAAAAGCATCAAATGATGTCAAATCACTATAGGCTCTTTCTGTAATTTTTTTTGTAGTGCTACAATAATGAACACTTCTGACAACTTTAGGCCTCACTAATGAACCTTTTTCAAAATAAGAATAAAACTAATTAAAAAATCATAGTGCTAAAGTAATGTTAAAAGAAAATACATGGGAAACTATGAATTTGCACATATGTAAGTAACTTACATCTAACAACAATTCCTTCTACGCATACCATGTTTCCCAAAAATTTTGATGTTAATGTTCTGGGAGTTGTATGTTTGTTACCAAAACTACCTTCAAATCCAATAAAAAATTCTGTATTTTCTTTAGCATAATCAGTATCAATACTTGATACAAAAAATTTTAAAGCATTTTGAAAAGGTATCAATTCTTCAAATGAATTACTTAACAAACTGAAATATAAATAAGATAAAATCAGTAAGTAATATTATTTCTTAATTCAATAAAAATAAGTAACAGTTTTATCTTTTTACCAAAGTGCTCTATTTGGGTTTTTCCTTCGAAGATCATTAATATTCACAATTAATCGATACTTTTTTTCCTCAATCATATTTTTCACTAAATTCGTATAGATTCCTTGATCCTCCTAAAATGAAAAAGCCTTTTTAATTTGACAATCATTTTTTTTATCTATACAATGAACAAAATATTGAAATGTACTTGATCATCTAAAAAGTTGAGGTATTCCTTCTCTAAATTTTTTGACCTCTGATCTTCATCGAAATTCTCCATTGTTGACGTTTAAAGGCAATGCAAGAGATATAAGAATTTTTTCTCCCAATTTATTTATTCTTTTCGAAAACTTTATTTCTGCGACTTGTACTGTAATATACTTTGCGCGACTAAAAGGCAAAGCGTTGGTTTTGCTGCCGTTTACGCGGGAAAAATGTGTGAATTCCGCCATATTTGTTATCGATATATATATGTATTGCACTATCGACGAGGCGCGAAATTTTAAAGTACGTACGGATGTATGTATGTACAACCACTGTTAACGCAAAGAGTAATAATTACATAATTATTTTTCCTCTTTGTAGGTAGGTAATTTAAATAAAAGTTTATAAAAGTAGTTTTTAAAAATTATTATTTCTTTTCATAGATACTATTTTACAATTTTTAAAAATTACATATAAAATTGACTTTTCATTGAGTATGTACTATTTTAAAAATACTCTTTAAAACTCCAATGAAAAGTTCTTTTATTTATTTTTTACATTGATAAAAGATTTAGAAAAAATAGTTTTTGAATTTTTAAAATTATATTTCTTTATCCTAATTAGTTAACAAAGTAATCAATACTAATATTCTTTTGAATACTTGATTGTCAAAGTTTGCAAAAAGATAAATGAATGTGTTTAAAGGGAAAACAAACAAATTTAATTATATTTTAAGTACAGCTATTTGAAAAACTATGATTTTCACATTGATATAAATGTTGGTTGTTAATTAATGTGTGAATAAATGATAACGTTTGCTATAAACAACATTTATGTATTTTATATTTTAAAAAATATAATATCTTAGAAAAAGGTAAATATATTATAAAATCATTCAAAATTTTCAAATTGCTATCTGCTGGTCCCTAAACTGCATTTATATGACTAATTTTTAATATGAGAAGTGATTATCAACTAGTATTTTTCTTTTAGATATGAATTCATTTTTTCATTAAAAAATATTGTTTCTATTTGTACGATAAAAGTTATGAAAATTTCTTTGAGCAACTCATCTTCTTCATATACAACCAATTCCTCGTTTCTGCTCTGCTATTTCAGTGTCTGAAACTAAATAAACAATAATATATAAGCTAAATAAAAAAATTCAACTTTTGAAATTACGCATTTTTTAAAAATAATTTATAATTTTTTGAATGTCTGTGAGAAACCGTGGTAAAGTGGGCTGCGCATGCGATTTCTGAGCCATATGTTAGTATGTACGGATAACTCCGTGATTTAAATATGATCTGCACAGCCCAAATACCGTCCACACAGTAAAATTCTGTAAAACCTCGAGTGCGCGTACCACTTTGCTCCGGTTTACATTTAACCAATTATTTTAACAGTCGTGTCGTGTAAAGAGAAAAAAACTGATTTTCAAAATAATTAGTATCGAGATAAATGATATGATTGCGTTATTTAAGTAATAAATCAAATTTCCTTCCAACAGTAAAATTTTAATATTAGTTGACAATGCATTTGAAGCAGTGTTAGAAAAGCTTTAATAACAATAGTTCAAATATAACACCTTTAATATAAAAATACAAAATAAAAATGAATTTAACAAAGTAAATTCAAGATAATTTGTTGTAAGCTAAAGTTTAGGTTAGATAAAGGCAAATAATTGTAATAGTTTTATATAAATGGTTTTATACGCATATAAAAAAGTCGGATTTCCTAAGTTTATAAAAAATAGTTATTTCGATACTAGTGCGTAAAAGTAGATTCTTGGAAGAGTTTATAAACGCAGTTTTCGCATGCGTATCGATCAATATTTTACAACTCGAGGGCAAAGAACGCCTACTTATCACAAGCAAAAGATTTGATATTAATTTTATATTTTAATTCAATTTTTGTTTATTTAAATAGAGCAATGAATTAAATATAAAGTTTAATTTATACATTTTCTAATTGTACTCTAAATTATAATTTTGTTAATAAATGCTGGTTTAGTTTCTTATCTCAAAAATTAAAGCGCAACATGACCTACCATTTAGTCAAATACGTTTTGAAATTAAGATGCAATAATTTAGTGAGTCATCTAAAATTTTGATAAGATTCCATAATTTGAAAAAATCTGTGTTTTAAAGTACTATTTTTCTCTGAGTGTGTAAAAACTTGTATGAATATTATGAAAGCAGCAAATACATATTTTGTTTATTTTAAAAAAATATTTGAATTTATTGTTTTTCACCTGTTACGTATTTTATATGTGACTGGAGGAAGCATTATTAGTGGAGTTAGAACTTACAAATTAGTTTCTAGATGACAGCTTGAATGAGACGATTTATGTTAAAATGTAGGTGAATTGCAGTTAGGACTGCTTGGACTTGTTGAAGGAGTCGATGATGTACCTGGTGGAGAGTCCTCTAAAGGACAAACTAGATTGCCAAAATCCACTTCATTTTTGCTCTTTTTACGTTTAAGGGTGAACTGCGTCCTTTTAGGAATCTGTGAAATGTAATATATGGCATTGTAATATCAGACAAAGAAATTAAAAAAAAAAGTATTCTTTTATATTCATACTTTTAATCTAGCCGAAAGAGTGAGAGGCATGAAACCTAAAGTGTTCTCCACTTCTCGCTTTTGTTGAACGACCTCTCTACCAACGATTTGATTAAAATGGGTGGTTAAATGTCGACGAAGTAGAGTTTTAGCAGGTGGTATGCTAAGCAAAGTAGCTAGTAACTCGGAAGTGAAACGGTGCTCGTACACGATTAGCCCACCATGAACTCCAGAGCCTCGCATGTTGGGTGCATATTCGGCTAGATCGACTACACGTAGCCATTCCATCACTCTGTGGTTTGTCCATAAAGCAACTTGGCTCTTTACATTACTAGAGGTTTCACATTCATTAGCAGAACGTCGCTCCAAATTGTCAACTTGAAAGTTGAGCTCGCGTAAAACCTTAATGGTGGCAAGAATAATTATGAGCATTTTATAGATAATTAATTTTAGAGTTTATTTACCTGAATTCCACGGCGTAAACTAGCCGCGTGGAGCTGGGCAGTAACGTTCAGCAATAATAAATCTTCCGTTGTTAATCTATGCAAAACGCGTCCATCCACTTTGGCATTGTGAAAAGCTTCTTTGTGCTGTGGCAAACCAATGTCGTCCATCCAGCGTAATACTGCAGTATTATCCATCTAAAGGATAACATTATTTGAAAATATAGTTTCTCTTACTCAGGGATAAGAAATAGTAGAAATAATAGAGTTATAACTTATCAGACAGACCTTGTCAGCACCCAGAAATCCTTCTCCACTATTTTTTTCCGATTCTATTGCATAGAGCAATTTTTTTCTGTGCAAAGGATTTTTTATATCTAGCTCTTTTTCAAGAACATTTAACGATGTATCCAACAATTTCGAACCAGTAGCTCCCCAACGTCTCAATTCGCCTGAGTAAGACTCAAGCCCCAAATGAGCCAACCATTCGGCCATTTCCTCAATAGATAGTTGAACAAAAGCTTTTACTGGGGATTTTGCAGAGTTTACATTATCGGCAATTACTACGTTTTCTTCATCCGCTGAAACGGTGCAGTGAAATAAATAACGCGTTATTATTTAATTATTTATAAAATATTCATTGCCAGACGTGCAGTAGTTACTTTTTGTTAGGAGTTAGGAGAACAATGAGTAAAAATATTTAAACTAGCATAGATAGTAAAGTAAAAGGTAATTTCTAATTTAGTGTTTTCGCAGCTTGTCACAACTTGACAAGCTTTTATTTATTTTTTTCTTTTTATTCATGCATATAAAGAAAAAGGAAAAGAATTGAAAAAACAATTGGAAAAGAAGTAAGAACCTAAAAGAGGGGCTGAAAGACATCTTGACGAAACTCCCCTTACTGCCAAGGAATTTGTCGATTGCACAGTTGACGTATTTGGAGGCTTACCAAAAACAACACCTTTCTTACTGGAAGTTGGAGGTCTGGGTAAACTGCTATAATGGCCTGCGTGTCGGCTAAACCTTTCACCCTGCAATAGTTTTAAAAACAAGTGCAAATCTGTAGGACCGTATGACTGCAAGGTTCTTTCTTATATATAAATAAGAGCTAATATATATTATTGACCTACGTTCGTTAATGTATTGGCATTCCTTAAAGCTAAATTTTCATGCTCCAGACTAGCTTGTCTGAGCTTCATCTCCGACAGTGAACTAAGCAACTCCAACTTTTGCGTTTCCAGTGCGCTTCGTGATAATACTTCCTAAAACAGAAGCGTATCATTATTATCATAAAAGTTAAAACTAGAAAAAGAAAAGATTCAAGTGAAAGAGTAAAAGTCACTTTTTGTAGAGTTTCCTCTGTATGCCTCAAAGAATCCTTTTTCTCTTGCAAGGCATTCTCAAGCTCGGTAATTTTATTTGACTGTAAATCGATTTGCTCTGTCAACATCGATATCTCCATGTGCAGTGCACTTCGTTCACTTTCCAACTTCCGAAGGCGTTCCTGCAAAATTGGCAAAATATGCGAAATATGTAAATAGAAAAAATAGAATAAATAAAATGGATTAGGTTAATAAAAGAGGGATAAAAGAATCAATGATGAAAAGTATTAATTAACCCAATTAACGAATAGTTTATTGTACTAATGTGCAATGTAATAACAAATGGCGGTAGTTAATTGTAGCTAACTCTTAACTCTTAAGCGAAAGTATACCTCGGTATTACTATGAGTAAAGTAATGATTATTTTGAAGAGCATTTGGACATTGAAACTGCTGCATCGAGCAGTAGTGAAGATTATTTCTCTGATCGCAACAGAGCAAGTCATTTTGGCTCTTGGTTCTACTGTCTTGGCGCTCGATTTTCTTCCTTAGTTTTCGCCTGCGACGATCCAAAGATCCAGAAATTTTTCCATTCGATTCGAGCCTACTCTTTGCCGATGCATCCAACATTATTTCATGTTGCGACAAATGGCAGCTGCAAGCATGATGTCCTACCGGACAGCCGAAACTGCACGAGTTTTTTTTTCCTAACCGTTGACTTAATTCGACTGGCAAACTGAAGTTTTTAAATAAATTTTAAGAGGACATAAACAGTTGGCACATTAAGCATTGATCATTAAACATTCTCTGACCTGGAGCATGGAGTCATATAAAAAGGTGAGCAGTTCAAACGATGCGGAACATTAGCGGCTGTGGTCTGGCAAATATTTGGCAGACTTCCTTCGAGTGCAATTATACGAGCGTACCCCAAGAGGCAGGCCTACAAAGAAATGAAGAAATAACAACTTTATTGAAATTATGCACAAGTTATTAGAAGGAATACCTGGCAAAGGCAGCCTTGAGATTTTTCCGATTTCTGGGGGCTGTGAGGGCTCGCAAAAAATTCCACGGGCTGAGATTCCTCCGGATAATCTAGATCGCCCGGCTCAGATGTTGAAGTTGTCCCGGACGAATCTTCAATTTCCGAGGCTGTCCACCGATTGTCCCAACGCTTTATCCTAGAGGCTACACAATACACGCATTAATTGACTATCTAAAGTTGCCACTATCATTATTTAAATACTATAACTACTACAATAAGAAATAAATGATGATAATAACCTTTTGAGCAAAATTTTCCCTCCTCTTCCATGATGATTATTCGACTTTTACAAATAATCCAAATTTATAAGTTGGAAAAAATGGTAAACTCACGACTGGCAAACTGATACCGAGACTGCTACCGAATAGCGCGAATAGCGCGGTGCAACGATTCTTCAACATTGGCAATTTAAATAACTTTTGCAATACAATATACATTTAAGTATAAAGCTTCAAATGTTTCAATCCACATGGGAGAAAGCTAAGAAAATGCACTGAACGCGTTCGAGACTCCTTCTCGAAAACTAAAATTAAACAACGGAGAAGCCGTCTGCTCAGAGTGATTTTATAAATAGAAACATCTTATATTTTACTTTTTGCGCCGTGCTTGCGAGCATTCGGACCTCTGCGCCCTTTTAATCAATTCACTCTATATATTTACTAAAATATTAATGATAAATAAGCCCTTTCCACTTGGCACAAATGAAAATGGCCTAAAAAACACCACAATTATAATTTTTACTAAATCTTTTAAGCAATTTAAATGTTTGCTTCAATCAGTCAGATCGAAATCAATCATTTCACCTGTAATACTGGGCATAATTTAATCATACCTATAATATCTTTTCATTTGTGTATACAGAGACCAGAATTACATCGTAATGTTACTAAAAATAATCAATTACCGTGAGTTGTGTGCTTTCTCAGGTAACTCTGCTTTAAGATTTTTACACTAATAACTGTAACGACTATACTTTAAAATAATAGTTAAGGAAGTACATAATTCTAGTAGAGAGCCATTTTCAAAAATTGCAAATCAAGTATCAAATAAAAGTCGCTCAGAAGTTACGAGACAATCAGTAAAATCATTAAAAAATTGCTTAATAATAATTTTATTTACTTTTAAATATTAACGTTATTAATAAATTTAATATAAAATATTATTTTTTTCTTATAGGAAACAAACATTTCCATAAATATGATTACAGCGTTAATTAATAAAGTGAACATAATGTTATGAATAATTAATAAGTAGTCCTTAGAAATTACAGATTACATTTATTGTTAAATACCGCGATTATGGAATTTATTTATAAACGTGTTAAATCCCTTAACTTTGCAAAAATGCACTTGTGCGGTTCATCGCGAATATTAAGTTTCCAATTAATGTCGACATTTCAGATTAAAGAGGTATCAATATAATCTCATTTTTTTAAAATGACTTGTAAAATTTTCAAGTTTTCTCTGTAGACTCATCTTATTTCCCGAAAGCGGGGCATTGTTGACCACGCATACGATTTTTTAGAGGCGTATTGTGGGCCTGCAACCCCTAAACTCGAGGTATCGTACCAATTATACGGTTTAGAGGTTGCAGATCAAATTTGGCAAGGGTGGCCCGCAATACTGCTCTAAAAAATTGTCACACGCAAGCATGCAAGCACGCACGCCGCGCTCAATTTTCGAGTCAATAAACATTTTGCAATCTAAATCTCAAATTATAGCTTCTATATATTAAATTTTATTTTCTCTTTTTATGCACGCCTGTTCGAACTTTACTTTCAGAGAAATTAATATTTCTGCGAGCACACATTTTCCTTAAATTTTTTTTACAAGTCTCCTGTTTTCGTTAGTAGTATACATTCAAAAAATCCAGAGACACAGGTCGGTTATTTTCGACCAAAGTATCATTTTACATATTTTGGACGAAATCCAGGACCCGCAATCCTGCGATTATTTTCTTATATGGATGTATTACAGATAGTTTTCATGATTATCTATTAAGGTAAAAATCATTTTAATTTAAAATTAAAGTGTAAACAACAGAAAAAAATAATAATTCAAAAAATTTTAGCTAGTTTAAAAAGATTATTTTATTACTAACTGATAGGTCGATCGAGATATTTTCCTTAAATCTATCTACCGAATTTTTTAACAAAAATAAGTAATAAGCATTTAGAAAATTAAGATTTTGTTAACAAAAATTTTACAATTTACATCCCTTCCTTCATTTTTATTTATATCTTTTTTACTAACTCAAAGTTGCCAAGTACTGTATGTATTGTAGAATAATATTGCTTTTCCCCCAGTGGCTCAAAAGTAGAACCTTTTCCCTCCCGCTGCCCCATCATGAAGGTTGCAATTTCGACCTCAATTAAAAGTATGTATGTGAAATATGGGAGGTAAAATATCAAGACTGCCCATAGTACGTATAATCGTATAATTTTCAAATTATTTGTTTATTTAAAACAATCAATCTTAGATATCAACAAAATTATTTTATAGGTTTTCTTTAAGTAAAAGTGTAATATCTGATCTGCAAAATATGGATTTTGAAACATTTGTAATATACATATAATCTGCTTCCCACCAGAATTGGAAAAACCCTTAGAAAGTTGGCAAAGTGTCTATTTCTTATACATAACTTATGTAAAGTTCAGGTTATATATAAAGTTTATATTTAATTTTTCTGTGGCGGTGATAAAGTTCAAATATTCATTTAAAATTTTTCAAAACTATATTGCCCTAATGTGTGTACTACTCATGTAAACAAATTGAGATATATGAATATTATAAGAATCCAAGAAACAAATGTCTTACTGGCTGCATCCATTGAATTAAAATTTCAACTGTTCTAGCATCTGGAGGAGGTGGAGCAGATGGTGCATTTTGAATAATGCTAACTAAATTCATGGTTATATCTTTTACAGGATCTTTCCATTCGGAATTTTCACTCCCTAGAACATGAAATAAAGGATAAATTAAGTATGTAATATTTGCTTTGCAAAAAATCAGAAATAAACATATATATTATAATTCTACCAGATAATATGCCATCCATTTGAAGAAGTGCAGCCTCTAACATTTTACTAGCCTCCGATGTAGATTTTGTCAAATAGTTTGAAGATTCATTTGTATCAGTTCTTTTACTGTTTACTTCACCTTTGCCCATAACTTATTTCTGGTCAAAACAAAAAAATAAAAACATTAAGATTTAAGTTAGCTAATAATATTTGGGTCAATTAAAGGAAAATCATATAGAATATACTAAAAATATTTGTAATACTTAAAAATAATATTGAGCAAATCAAATAAAATTCTTATTGGATGAGTAATAAATTGTAAATAGATATTAATGAAAACTTTTTATTTTTTAATAACAAGTAACAATGTGTGGCATTCTAGATGAAAAAAAAAATTATTCGATTTTTAAAGAATTGATGACTTTTTGATAGTTTATTCCCTAATATTTTTACAAATATTACAAGAATTAGTAACAAGTGTTATAAACAAGAGATTATGTTGTAATTTTAAGGTTAAGGCTATTACTTTACAGTTTCACTGAACAGCACATCAATGGATCAGATTTATTATACATAATTTGTACAATTAATTATATAATAGATAGTTTTCTATTAATTTGCATTATTTTGAAACACTACTTCATTAAATTATCAAATAAAAGTTGCAGAAATATTATGTACACTTTACACTTTGTAATTGAATGAAATTGTCAATAAGTGGCCTGTAAGTAATACATATTGTACAGGCAAAAATGTGGTATGTAGAATGTAATTGTAGTAGTTAAATTTTTATGATGTTTTTCTGCTCTCCGCTCCTTTTCTTTTCCTTAACATATTTTTTTTCCACTTACATTTTACTGGCTACTTGTATGCATACTTATTGGTATTATTGCTGTAATGTTTGCTGATCGCACTGATCCCACATTCCGCTTGATTTAAACAATATATAACCGCGGCCCGCGGGTGTGTTTATCATGCGCGTATTCAAGTAGAATGTATAATACGTGTGACGTAAAATATCTAATTGAAACAAATATAAAAAAAAATTGTTGAATGTGACCCGATTTCTATACCTATAGGTATTAGGATAACAAAAAACAAAACAAAAACAAAAAAAAAACGAAATAAAAATTAGTTGAACGTAATAATAATAATGTAGTATACTAATAGTAAGTTATTCTTTGAAACGAAACTCGAATAAGCAAGGCTTATTTTGCATTTATAAATTGTATAAGGGGGCGCGAAAAGAGATTTATTGTTATCACTAGGTGAGAAGAAAAACTCGCAGTGCTGGGAGGTTGCTCTCTAACGATAAAAGAGTACGAAAACCAAGGACATAAGATACAAATTAATGTGATTTAAAGAAAAACATGATATGAGCGATCGTTTTATCGACACCGGTGACACCGGTATAGCCTGGGGCCCTGCTCTCGATAAAACGATCACTCATCATGTCTTTGTCTAACTCACATATTTTGTATCTTTTGCCCTTGTTTATCGTTGGAGAGCAACCCCCTGGGTGACCGGGACTATGCGGAGTGCCGAGTGCGGTTCTGCGCCGCGGCGCCGCCTGCGGAAAAGGGTTACCAATTACCAATTTATCATTACCATCCATTAGTCCGTTACCACAAGGTTACCACTGTAGCTGCCAATGTATTCTGTATAATGTATTAATTAAGAGGCAAAGAGGCTGAGAGGAAGTTGACATTATTGACCGTAGAGATGGCGCCAGTACGCGTTTTCTCAGAAAACTACTATAGGAATGCAGGATAAACATAAACAAAAACTGATAGTAAATGGAAGTATAAGGAATCTATAGTCGTGCAATCGAAGCGAGTAATTTAGTGTTTTAGTGTACAAATAGATTCTCTTTAGGTAGACAATCCGGGTTTTCGCTTTTAAAGATGCTATTTGTTGATCCTTGCAAAGGTGCATTCGAAGAACAGTAGCTTTTTAGCAATATATGTACCTTATAACCATATATATATATATAAATAAATAATGATAGAGCGAAGATTAATAATTTCTTGCAAGCAGATCCAGAGGGTGACAGCAGTGCTAACACGGTCAGCAATGTTAGTACCCATTACCTTTTGTCATCAGCAGTTGAGTGTAAGAGTACACGAGCAAAACGAGAGAGCGTCTGAAATTGTCAAAAATGCTAATTGCCATTCGAGTGAAGAGTAGCAAATGAGTAGTCAAATGAGAAAAAAAACGAAGAACTGAAATGTGTAGATTTATTTTGTCAGCGTACCAGAAATTTATCGCATATATGCATATATGTGACAGTTTAGTTGAGTTACACTTAGACTGTAGCAACGAGCAACTAGCAAGACGTATGTGATCACGTGACTAAGGGTAAATACAACATACGTGAGGCCGTGACTCGGTGGACTCCGTGGAGTCAGGATCGTGCTCATCTGTGCTCGTGAACAGTCGTATCGCGAGTAAAGTTTATTACTTGGGGGCTAGCACCAGCTCTGAAACGCTCCGAAGTCTACGACGGTGACACGGTGACACGGTGCACGTCCAACTAACATCCACCACTGATCGCAGTTGCATTGTCGACAATGTCGACATTTGCCGCACTGTCGCCTGTGCCTGTCGCAACTCGCAGTCGTTAGTATCGTTACGTACTCGCGTAAACGTAAGGCTCACTGCAATTCATGAAATCGCTCATCACTCGGCAGACTTTCTGTCTATGTTTCTATCTCTTGCTTTGGAAAAAAGAAGAAATGTAGCCATTTATAAAGTAACTGATGAGTCAAGGCATAATAAGTAACAAATCGCAATCAAAGTTTAACTTGGAAGTGTCGAGAGCTCGGAGATTATCAGCACTCAGCAGACTGTGCTTGTGCCAAAGTGCCAAAGGTGTACGATGGCGTATAGTAAAAGAAGCGAGTTTTTATACACATCTCGCGTTTTCGCCCCAATAGTTTATCAGTCAGCCAAGTAATAGAAAGATAACTAGACATAAGTGAGATCGCCCCCAACAAGTACCCTGGGAGAATATGAGTAAGTACTTGTAATATTTTTATGTTACAGCTGCATATAGGAACGCCTAAACGCCCTTGGGACTGTACAGCAGTTTTTCTTTTCGAGCTTATGCCAACTTTTATGGTAATTGATAATTGTTAATAAATAATAAAATAGCCATTGGGTCATGGGTCATCGGGATTCGGACAGCAGGTAGTACATGTAGGCGGCGGCGGGTCGCGGGTGACGGAGTGATCGCCATGAAAAAGCCGCGCGCAAGCTACGTCACGCGTAGTGACGGATTCGTTGAAAACTGGGACAAAGTGCAGTGCACTCTGGCATTGCGCTCTCTTGCCAGTTGCCCACCAGCCACCAGGTGTTTCTATGCTGTAATCTTCCCAGGATTGGGTAATACACCCGTACCGTTGCTCTTGCTCTCCTCTCTCCCACTCTGCTCAACACACTCTCTCTCTCTCTCGCTCTCTCTCGCTCTCTCTCGCTCTCTCATTGAATTTACCAGTTACCTTCTGCGCGTACGCGCTAAACTACACTCTACTGAAAGGGTGCAGATTATATACTCTGTTCTTTTATTTTATTTTCTTTCTGTAATTCTTTACTTGGTCAGTTACTTCTCAAGAATCAGAACCTCAAAAGAGAATTCTTTCATTATTTTGAGCATGCAACTTGTTACCAAACAAACTAGTGACAAGAATCTTGTAAATATCAATGTTAATTTTAAATAATATTTTTAAGCATTTACTTTAATATTTCCATTTATTGTTCATTTTTAACAAAAAAGATACAATAAACATTTTAGGTTAAATGAAACTCTTGAGACAATCACATCAAGTAGTATCATGTCTGATGGACTTGACGGTGGCGGTGGGGAAAATGAGGTAGACTCTCACTCCTCTGTACATGCAGAAGTAGGTGACTCGACTAATCACCGGGAAGATGAAACATTAGATCCTGATAGCGAAGCTGCCTTAAATACAAATTATGATAGCAGTGATGGAGCTGTACCTGCATTTAGGTAATTTTTGAAAATAAAAACTGATTTGTTATTTTCTTTAACTTCTTTTCAACTTTGTATATTACAGATGTGATAGATGTGACAATTATGAAACTATAAACAAAACAGCCTTATGTGCACATCAAGATCAATGTTCGGTCAGTGGAGATGCAGTAGAAAGTGCAGAAGGTGGAGAAGGGGCAGAGAATGATGGTGATGGAGAAGAAGGACATTCTGGACATAGATCTCATAGAAAGATGTTTGAATGTGATGTTTGCAATATGAAATTTTCAAACGGAGCGAATATGAGAAGACATAAGGTATAAAATTTTAACATCAATCAGCAAAAGCAATTTATTTATTGTCCTATTTTTTAATTTTTATTTTGTGCCTATTTTTCTTTATTTCTAGATGAGACACACAGGGGTGAAACCTTATGAATGTAAAGTATGTCAAAAAAGGTTTTTTAGAAAAGACCACCTTGCTGAACATTTTACAACTCATTCGAAAACATTGCCTTATCACTGTCCAATTTGCAATAGAGGATTTCAACGACAAATAGCAATGAGGGCACATTTTCAAAATGAACATGTTGGACAACATGATATGGTGAAATCTTGCCCATTGTGTCATTATAGAGCTTCCACCATGAAATGTTTGAGACTCCACTTCTTTAATAGGTTATTATTTTTGTAAAAGTAAATTATGCGATAAAAGAACGTTCCTCTCTATTACAATTACGATTTATTTAAAATTTTAATGTTTTTAATAGGCATGGGATAGATCTGGATAATCCTGGTCCAAATAGCTCAACTTCATTAATGAGTAGTTGTTCATCTGGCGAGGCTATATCTTCTGCTCCTCTTTCCGATAGTGGTGATAGTACTGGTAATCGATCAGCTGACAATGCAACTCCTCCTATGCACTTTCTTACACCTCATGTTGAAATATCTATTCCGTATTCTGAGCAAACTAGTGCAAATCGTAATCCCAGTCCAGCACCATTAAATGGGGATTGCCCAAATAGTCCGCAAAGTGCAGACAGTAACAGTAATGCACCAACTAGTAGTCATCATCAGTTACCAATAAACACACCAAATACTCACAGGTAAAATTTGTTATACAAAATCTAATTTATTTAATAAACTGTGTACTCTTTAATACATAGTTACATCTAATTAGTATACAATTTTTATATTTAAGTATTGGAGAAGGAGAACAAGTCATTACTCCTTCAATATCCTTAATTCCAATAAAACAGGAACCAAATAGTAATGGATTATTAGATGAAACTGGTGCAACATCTAGCAGTTTACCTCTACCATCACTAATAAAAGTCTCTCCTTTAAAATCTTTACTTCGTGATGATTTACGTCGCAAGCTTACTAATAGTTGCAACGGTAATAACAACAATAATAACAACAACAGCAGTAACAGTAGTAGTATTAACAATACTTCAACTTACAATTCTCATTCACGTGGTGAGCCTACTTCTTCTACAAGACCAGATCAGCGTAGTAATGGCCTTCAGTGCAGTCACTGTAGAATAACTTTTCCAGATCAAACTCTTTATTTTCTACACAAGGGTTGTCACAGTGAAAGTAATCCATGGAAGTGCAATATTTGTGGAGAACAATGTTGTAATTTATACCAATTTAATTCACATTTACTGAGTAAGAGTCATCAATAGAGATATAAAATTACTTTACATTACTTGGATTAGTTTTTGGGTAGTTGAAGATAATAGAATTTATATCAATAAGTGATCCCTATATTGCTTTCTCACAGAGAAAACTGCATTGTTAAAACTTTTTTTTTCAATATTTGATGTAGAGGTATATATTTACTCATCAAGTCCAAAAAATTACTTTTTAAAAAAGTGTGTATTTATATATTGATTGGCTCTAAGATTTGCGTAAAAAATCATTGAATTCATTATCTTCAGCCCACATGAAATTTTCAAAGCTTTTTATGAATTATTAGCTTTGATTTTAAGTAAAATTAAGTAATTTTAATGACACTAAAAAACGACAAATTTTTGCTTTCTAATTTTACGAAATATTTGTTTTATTATTTGTAACAGCATTTGACGTATATCTTTCATTTTAATTTTATTTTGGGAAAATATTAAACAATTTAAAAATGGTATACCCTAGGTATATTTTTAATTTTTGTAATTCTATCTGTTACAGTGATCTCTGTGAGAAAGCATTGTGCCAAATCAGTTGGCAGTTTTTTTTTCATACCTTTTGGTAATGAATATTTATTCAAGGATTATTATTTATTTCAACCAAAGTAACACTAATAATTATTAATTTATTATTTATTAATGATGTGCATTTATACAGTTTAATAATTTATTTCCAAGTAATGAAAAGTTTTTTATGTAAATTAAAATGTCTTGAAAATACTTGTAAATATTTGAATAAAAAGACAAATTTTTTAACAGGTTCATGGCGGCATGGATCATATATGATCCATGATTTTTGACTCCTATGGCGGTATGATATAAATAAATGTATTTCATGAAAAAATACGCGTTTTTTTCCAAGGCAAAAATTGAACCAAAAAAAAATGTTTTGTGTTCACTGCCATGAACCTATTAAATTTAAATTATCTATTATTTATTAATAGCTAATTATTTAAAACTAAATCTAAAAGATATTTGCAATTTAAAAAATAGAGCTATTTAATATGAAATTAATTAAATGCTTAATTTAATTAGAAATTTACAAGTATTTACAAGTATAAATTGTTTCGCAAAGTAAAATGAGGAAATTTCTATACTTCGGGCGGTTGCCATTGTACTCAATGGTAATATAAGATAAATCGTGCCTTTAAGCAACTGTGTCTAGTTAGCAGTCACCATGTGAGAACAATATCCGTCCACAGAGCTGGTAGAAATGATTCTAAGCTCTATGTAGTTATCATGTGTATTCATACGTAGATACGTGTGTGCGTGCTTGTACACACGGACACATAGGGACACACACACACACGCACGGACATGTACGAATACGGACACAGCTGATATACACGGACAGTTAGTACGTGAATTCGACACGTGCATTTGCACATAAAAATTTATAACAAATATTATAAAGTGACAGTTCGTATTTTGGTTCAGTAAATTCGCATTTATTAGATACTTTGTATAATATAATTTTAAAAGAAACAAATATTTATAATAGTGAAATGTAAATGATCTATCCAAAATTCGAGTAACAGTCACTGCAATGTAAAAATTCCAAATATATAATTAATTTATTTCTTGATAAAATCCTGAAATTGGCAATGTTATAGTTTTTAGTACAAGTAGTAATAATCAATAAAATTTGCAAAGCGAATTTTGAAAAATTTAACATTAAATAAAAATCTTAATATTTTTGGATGGCTTGCTTGTAAAAGAAAATGTAAAAAAGACCAAGTCTTATATCGCAATTTAAAATTAGTCAATCTTTGGCTCGTAATTATCAAGCATAAAAAGTTAGAAATGTATCAGAGCCGTCCTTGTGTATATAGATCCAAGAAAGATCACCGAACGTTTACTATGTAAATTTACACGAAGCTCGTTCATCAAGCTTAACATTTTTTACGTGCTCCGCTATAGGAAAACTGTAAAAACATGGTATATTTATTAGGCAATTATTGGAATCGCTTTCAATCAAGCAAATTCAAAGAATTGACTAAAGCATATAATTATCGAAATTTAGCCTTCTATTTGACAAGTTATTTTATATATACTATTTGTACAGAAATAATTAAAAAAGAGTCGTGAAAATGTAATTATAAAACTACAATAGTGTAAATCGTATGTTTTTAGTTTAGTTGATTACTGTACAAGAAAACAGTAATTTAAACGTCGATCATATGTTAATGTTAAGATTGTAGTTAGTTTATAACTGTTCTGTATATTCGGTAATGTTGTTTTAACATTCTAATTGCGTTTACTCTAGTATCTAAGTTATTTATTATCTTGCATTCCAAGAAGTGTTAAAAAATTGTTGACTTAATTTTCAATAACAATTTAAATGTTTTATTTCATAAGCTAAAAAATTTTGTTTAACCCCCTAACTGGCAGTGGATCAATTTTTATAAAATTTAACATATTACTGTTTTTGAAGATCTTGAAAAAATCTAAATTAGCACTCTTTTGCGGTGAAAGTAAATACTCACTGTTTAGCTAAAATAAACTCTTAATTATTTCTGCATTCATTTTTCCTCAAAAAATAGCAGTTTCTTCGAATCTCCAGATTAAAAAAAAAAATAATTGAATATTTATTTCTAATTTATTTGCTGCAGCTGTGATGTGTCCACCCCTCACAATTGAATGCTTGTTACAGCAGCTGTACTAAACGTGACCGCATCATCACAGACCCTACCATTTTACGTCGTGATTTAAAACCTACAATTCACAGACTTAATATGGTTCATCGGTAGAACGAACAAATATGCGGGGGGGAGGGGGTACACTATTACAGAGCACCAAGCAGAGTTCAACTCGCAAGTACTATTTCATAAAATATATTTAAAATATTTAATGAAATATATTTAAAAAATTCAGGGAGCCGAGTCTTCTAGATCACCACTTCGATTATTAAAAAAGTTTTTTGTTTATCGGGGAAAAAATTATAACCAAAAAAACTAAGCTTCATAAGGCAAAAGTCTGTTATAAATTCTTGAAATTTAAAATTTTTTTGTTATCTTGTAAATATTATCTTATATCGTCGCTCCTAACGAAGAAAAGTACATTTCAAATTACCCGCGAAGAAAAGCACATTTCGCGAGTTTCCCGCGAAGAAAAGCACATTTCGCGAGTTTCCCGCGAAGAAAAGCACAATTCGCGGATCCCCGCGAAGAAAAGCATA
>UXGC01001043.1:0-38009 GCA_900480045.1 Eurytoma adleriae
ATTTTGCAGAATTTTCTGCAGGCGAAAACCCTGCAGAAAAATCTGCAGAAATTTCTGCAAACTTTTTTCCTACGGGTTACAACATTTTAACTTCCTAGGATCATGTATTATGAATATAAAAAAATGAATAAAAAGCCGCGGTGACTCGGTGGTAAGGGTCTCGCCTTCCACCTGAAAGGTCGGGGTTTCTCTCGAAATTTTCAAAGTGCCTTTTTCACCGCGTGCTCAACTAGAGGCACAGTCGGGGGCGTACCCGAGTAGCGCCGAGAACCGTTCCGGACCGATTAAGCATTTGAATAACAATTGCAATTTTAATCGTGTTGACGGTTGGCAACACCAACGGGAGCGACGTTACCGACAGTGTGTCAGGCCGGGGACGAAGAGCTCTCTGCACTATTCTGAATAGCGCAGGGTTCTGACTTCCTGGCCGGCTCCTTGGTGTAGGTTTTTCGCTCCTACGAGCCTGAGCAAATGCGAGGAGTTGGGATCAAAACGATCAATCGTGCCCACACAGAGGTGGTAGGCACGTCCCGTAAAAACCTCATAGGAGGTATATAAGTAAAGGGGAAACAAAATAAAAAATAAATAAATAAATAAAATGAATAAATCGATTTTTTTTATAAATTTCAATAAAAAGTAATACCGTCAATTTATTATTTTTTCATTACATTTATTAAATAAAAAAGGACCTATCATGCGCTTATTAAACAAAGCACAGTGTGCAACAAGGGGCGATGGGCAATTTCCGCTCGTGTGATGATAATGCTCGAGGTGAAGTTGAGGGCGCTGCAGGTGAAAAATCGGCCACTCCCCTGCCCTCCCCCCCTGTTGCACAATATTTACGAAATCTTCAAAAATCACCATTACAATTGAAACAAAATTTGGCTTATAATACTTCAACTTAATCTTTTGCATTTAACCCAGACTTGCCCCTTAATTAGTTGAAAAAGAAAATATAAATACAAACCTAGCTAAATGGAGCGGCGTAAGTAGTTTGTCATCTCGGGCGTCTACGATGGCTCCGTGCTTCAGCAACAGCTCCACTGCGTCTACATTGGCGCAGAGAGAATACACGGCCCAGTGCAATGCCGTCCTTCCAGTGCTGTCCTTTGCATGAACATCCGCACCCGAATCGATCAGATCTTCGATTTCAGTTATTTTTTTCCTCGCAAACAACGATTCGGTAATCAGCGGCAGCTTACCGGAGGGCCTTAAAAAATCCATGTTTCACAATACTGCCACACGGTATCACAATTCAGTCGTCGCCTATGCGTCCGTAGGTATTAGCAGAATGAACGCGTGCATTCGCTGCACAAGATCGTGCGGAGAAATCGAGCCTGCGCAGTTGAGCGCTGACTGTTATTCGTTGGGAGAATGTACGGTGCTGCCCTCACTTTCACATCCTTTCCATGTTAAATCTTATGGGGTAAAATTAGTTAAAGCTGATGCCGTTAACGCAAAGACACTCTCAGTCTCAATTGGTTAGTCCTTTGTAAGCAGATTCAAGTGTACTATCAAGTAAATGTTCTCACACTTCAGGATTGCGGAGAAGTATGCAGAAATGCTTCAAGCAGTTAACTTCACAGCGCAACGCGAGCCCAACAAAAAAGCTGTTATAATGTCTCTAACATTTAAACAATCAAATTAATTCTTTAGTTCAAGTACTTAGAGTTCCCATTTTAATTTCTTAACAACCCGAGTAGCACCAAACGTTTAAAACGTTTTTGAAACGTTTTTGAAACGTTTTTCAAAAAACGTTTAGAAAATGTTTTAATACTGTTCTATAAAAAAAGTATTTAAAACGTTTTATAAACGTTTTGTAAAAGTTTCGTAAACGTTTCTAAACGTTTTATGATATTTGTTTACTTATTTATTTATAATTAAATCAAGTTATTAAATATCTGGGAAACCGCTACAGATAGAGCAAAACGGACTGAATTTTGAGGACAAATGTCTACATAAATATTGAGATTCAAATCGATATATACTTGCTTAAAACTTTTCGGCACATTGAATTTATAATAAACAAATAAATAAAAAAATAAATTAATAAATAAATATGATAAAACGTTTTACAAACGTTTACGAAATTTTTATAAAACGTTTTAAATACTTTTTTTCGGACATATAAGACGCTATTAAAACGTTTTCTAAACGTTTTTTGACTTAAAAAAAACGTTTTAAAGTTTTTAAAACGTTTGGTGCAATTCGGGAATGGTTAAAATTTTCTACTGCAATTTTGGCTTGAGCATAAATCAGGCTTTATCTATATTTATCTATTACTTGGTAAACTTTAATAATCTCATTACCTAGAATACTTGGCTATTTTCACTTCCGCATCACTATAAACTAAAAGCACTCGCCATTTAATAAAAAATTTGAGTTTTTTATTTCGCAAATAAACACGAATACTACAGACGGCACTTTTTAAAACGCAATTTATTTATTTATTTACAATACTGCAATTACTTTATCATTTTTTCATCGTTTTTTTTAAACTAAAATTTTGAAAGTGTATTAATAAATATGCCGTGCTAGTAAACTATATCTGATGCAAAATGGTTGCAGCGCAAGCCTCTACCATTTTAAGTGTTTTAATTTCCACAAGGGCCGAAAATTTAACATCGATAAAGTTTCACGCTACGTAAGCAGCATAAGAAACGCTCAAACACTTAGAAACTACGAAAAAAAAAGTTATCAAAATCATAAAAGAAAAGGCCGCTCGCATAAGTCGTCATCTCCGCCTGCAATTCCACCTCGTTAAGCTCGTGCGCGCGAAAAGAAAGTCGGCTCTATTTTAATTATCATTTTGCGTGACTGCATAAGTGAGAGCGCGCGTGTCGCCGATTTGAAGTAGGCCGCGATCTCCGCGCGCAGATGGAGAAAGATGCGCCGCAGTGCCGAGGCGACAAATTGCCGCAGATCTGCATTTGCGCGGACTCGGTGCACTCAGCGGATCTCGGAGACGCGCAGGCGTTTTATAACTGAGCCGCGTGCGATTCCGCTCCTTCGTACAGGCCGTACAAGTATGACGAAATTCGCCGAGGCTGGACTCAATTCTCGCTCGGTGGTTTAGGACTTCTCAAATTTAAAACTCGTGCTTGCAGTTAGTTTAATGGTTTTTACAGCTTTTCATACCTTATTGAAAAATATGACACTATTGAGTTGTTCATAAAGACATTTTTATTATGAAACATTTATATCAATGAAACAGTTGATAGAATTATGAGTCAATTATATATAAATTAAATTTAACTATCAAATTTTATGGTACAATTAATTGAACTATTCAATATTATAATTACAATTTAACGTGAAATATTATAACACGTGAACAATAAATATCAACGAAACATTTGATAAATCTGTAAGTCAATTATGAGTTAATTTAACTAATAAAGATTATGGTACAATTACTTTCAATTGTTAAATATTATAATTACAATTTTTATATTATAATATAAATTTATTCGCGCTGCATTTTATTGCTTATGTTAAAGCAGCTAATCTTTCTTCTGCTGCATTTACGAGGCATTTATCAGGCTGAATATTCCTTTGATAATCATCAAGATCAATGTGTACAACATAACTTGTTCTTTCTTGTCGCTGAAAAGTAAATTTAAAGTTAGTAGGTAATAGTAAAAGGCCATATGCACTAAGAAAAATAAGACAAGAGAAATTGAAATAATAAAGGTTGAGATATATACTTATTTAAAAATTATAAATACAGTTTTTTAAAAATTGCAATTTTTTATAGCAAAATTTATTACAGTAGTAGTGATTTTTTCTATAAAAATAAACGTTTTACTAAAAATGTTGGTAGTTTTTTTTCAGGTTTTATGAATATAGCTCCACCGGAAGAATTTTGTAGAAATAGTGATAAAAAATTTATTTACCGAATAACCAACTCCAATAATTGCATCCGCAAATTGTGCTAGCTGATAGTGATGGCTAATGTTAATGATTTGCGTTGTTGGCTTCAACTGTATAAAATAGTTGACCATTCTTGAAATATTTTTATTATCAAGAGCAACATCAATTTCGTCAAATATTAAAAATGGTGCAGGCTTCGCACTGCAAAGAAGAAATAAAGTATTGATTACTGAAATTGACTAGACAGCTGTCACGTGTCTTATATAAATAGTAAACAGAAATTTACTTACTTGTAAGTAGCTAGTAATAATGCAATTGCAGACATAGTTTTTTCACCTCCAGAAAAATTCTTCAGCATTCCAAATTTCTTCTTTGGAATTATGCATTGATAGTCGATTCCATCAAGATATGGCTCTTCTTCAGATTTCGCATATATTAATGCTTGCGCTCCTTCACTTCCGTATAAATTCTAAAACAATTCATAAATTTTAAAAAATCGTGCAATTAATTAATGTAAATTTTTGAAATTACATAATTACTTTTAAAATACGATCGATGTTGTCCGCTATGGCATTAAAAAATTTATTGAAAGTCTCAGTACGCTGATTTTTAACTTCGTCAAATTTTCCTTTGATTTCAATAGCATCATTTAATAATTTTTCATGTTGTTGACTTAATTCTTTTAATAGGTCCTTCATTGATTCATATTCTTCTTTTGACTAAACAAGATTAATTTGTACAATTATTCACTTTGCAGTATTTAATAGCAATATTAGTTTAGAAAAAAATAATAACCTTTGGATTAATATCAACTGATTTAATCTGCTCATTAATCTTCATTTGATTCTCCTCTAGAGTTTTAATATAGGAAGTTAGCTTACTTTTTTCTACTTTTTTAATTGATTTCGGAAGTTTTGAATAATCAATTTCAACATGTTTTTCGTTAACTTGTGAATCACTTTCCGATTCGGTGGTATTTTCGCTCTCAGTATTTATCGCAGCTTTTGTACTCAACACAACTTTTTCAATCGTTGTACCGTACAGAGGTATATCAACGTCCTTTTCCTAAACATATTAAAAAATATATAAAAAACTGAAGGTATAATGTAATCAATGATATTATATCATTTTATGCCAAGTATCATTATACAAATCGTACCAAGCATTTCCTGAAAATATCATGCTTCTTTGCTTCAAGTCGTATAATTTTTGCGTCATTAGAACTTATGTACGATTTCAACTCTCTTAAGTGATTGTTTACTGCAATCAGTTCTCTTTCTTTTATTTTTAGTTCATTTTTTGTTTGTTCACCCATTAACTCTAGTTTTAATGATTCGATTATCTGTTTTGTTTCGTTAATTTTCTCATTTAGTTTAACTTGACTGTCTTTTGTCTGAAGGTTAACTTCTTTTAATTTTTTTATATCTTCTTCTAATTTGTTAACATTAACTGCAAATATGAAGTTTTTAGCATTTTTAATTTTTATTTTTAATAAGCAAATATTATGAATACTTACATTGCGTAAATCGGTTCTTTTCAAGGGTTAGCTGATTTTTAATTTTACAGTAATGATCTTCTATTTGCTTTTTTCGCTCGCATCGTTGTTTGTATTTCCTAAAAAAGGTCATTTTTAATTAATAATGCATTAGATAGTATAAAAATTGTAATAAAAATTATTAGATTAGAACTTTACTTGAAATCTCCCTTTTCGTATTGTTGCACAGTATCAATATTTAATTTCTGACAAAATGATGCAAAATGTTCGTTTTCTATTACTTCTATTTTCTTTTTTATTTCAACTAATTTATCGTCTAATTTCTTTAATTCTAACATCAATTCTTCTATATTACTCTTAAAATTAAATTACAAAGCAAATATTTAAAATGATTTACATTAACAAAAATATATTTGATTTTATGCATTAGACTTACAGAATCTTTAAAGTCAGATAATTTTTTGTTCAAGTTCGATAGTTTATCCTTATCTGCTTTTAACTTGCGTTCTTGGTCCTAAGTTAATTAAAAATCGATAACATTATTAAATTATTTAACATAACAAATTTTAAATTCTTTTGAAAGTAAATTATCATACCGCTAATAATGGTTGGAGATAATTTTTTAATCGTGAATGAAGCCCCGATAATTTTATTTCAATCTCATTTTTCTTTTCTTTCTTTTTGTTGATTTCAAAAACTAATTCTTTCATTTCTTCTAGTTTATTTTCCTATAAAAAAGCAAGCAATTTGTTTTAAAAGTACATTATAATAATATATTAAAGTAGTAGATTGTAGATAATAAATAATTAAATAAAAATAGTATAAAAAATAATACCTTCTGTCTTTTGAGATTTTCTATATCCTTTTCACTCCAAACTCGAGACTTTTCTAATAAAGCTGCTAAACCTCCGGAAAATACACCGTCTTTTCTATAAAGAGTGCCATTCAAAGAAACAGTCTGCGTTTTAACAAAAGAAAAGTTATTGTTAGTTTGGTTTGGTCAATAAATAAGGCATGCCATAAATAATCAAATTTTTGTTTGAAATATCAATCAGCATACATCAATCCGCTTTTTACGACAATATTCCCTCGCTGTTTCCTCGTTCTCGCAAATCACTATATTTCCCATGAGATTGTGTAAAGCATTTTCAATTTTCTCCAATCCGCAGTCCAATTCTTGCGAAGCGCACACTACCGATGTGGCATGTGACACGCTTGGATCATCTTTTATTTTCCTATGAAAATTTGTAATGTTCATTAATTTTTCTGTTTTAAAAAAATGAAAAATAAAATCTTTTTTTAAACTTACGCCAATACGTATTGAGAATCTGGAACTTTGATGCTATCCAAAGGTATGTAAGTTTCAACAACGTTAAATGGCTTTCCAGCAAATTGCTCTTTTATAAAGTATACACATTTTTGAGCAGTATCAATATTGTCAACCAAAATATAGTCCATTTTGTTTCCCATAATTTTCGTAATGGCGACGTTATAGCGTGAGTCAGCGATTTCGATTAAATTTTTTAATCGGTCATACTAAAACAGGGTTACATTTAGTACAATTTTCTACTATAATAATGCAATGTTCGTTTAACTGGCAGTGACTTACCACTCCTGGGAAACGAGATTTTAATTTGTGAATAATTAAATTTTTCCTCTGAGTTTGTCTGTCCAACTCGGCCGACAATTTGCTATCGCCGATTTTCACGTTCAAATCGCTGATTTCTTTATTTAACGCTTCTGCTTGCGAATTACTGTTATGCAAGTCAATTTCCAAATCGTATATTTCACGCGAGCATTTTTCTATGTCTGACTGAGTGGATTCACAGTGTCTTTTAGTTTGATCAATGTCGCTTTCCAATTTTTCAACATTGGAATTTTCTCTCTCTATTTGATCCGAAAGCGACTTTTCCTGCCTCTGATAAGCTTCTATTTTATCGTTTATAAGGTCTCGTTGTCTTTGGATAGAATCTTTTAATTCACCTTCTTTGACAGTGTACGTTATCGTTTCTGCTTTTAATCTGAGGTATTCTTCGTACTGCAACATCAGAAGCACAAATGTATAAGATTTGTTTGTCATATAATCGCAGGGACTTTGCCAAGTGGCTGTATAAAATTTAAGTCAATAAAAATTCATAATAGTCGCAGGAATATTTCATAGATGGATGGATATTACAAAATCCATTTGGAAATCTTAAGAAATGTGAGGTATAAAGGGGGTAAAACTGGCACTCTGTGGAAATGGTTTTAATTTTCAATGAAAATTACATGACATAAACTTTATTAGAAAAAAATTATCAAAATTAAAGTTAATAACTTATATTAAATTCAACTATATTGAATTAATTTTTGAAAAACAATTTGATCGAATTAAAAAAATATTTGCTACTGATTTTTCAAATTTAAAGAATATTGCTATTACTTTTGTAAGTACTATCTTATCTCATTCGCCCTTACATTATAGCAAATCTTGTTGAATATAAATAAAATGAAATTAAATGTCACCTGTTTGTCGTCTAGTTGAATCGAGCCTGACAAAGATTCCAGTCTCTCCTCATCATCTTTTTGTTTTTGTACTTCATCCAATTGTTGTTCGAGATCTTCGATAGTTTTTGCTCGCGCTGCTTCGTGTTTTTTAGCAGTCTCCAGGTTTGTCTTCAGTCTTTTTATTCCGTTTTCCTGAGCCGTCAAGAGACCCTGTAGTTTTTCTCCTTTCAGTAAGTACTTACTCAATTTTTGCTGCAATTTGTCCAGCTTAGACTCGCGTTCCTCGTCCTCGAGAGAACTTTTTAACTCTACGATTTTATCTTCGTAAGATTTTTTTATTTTTTCAGCTGCTCTGATTTCGGCACTCACTTTTTCCTTCTCTTTTCTTGTATGATTGAGATCTTCGTCGATCGCGAATAAAGATGCAAAGTAATATTCAAAATCGACGTTTGCCTAAAAATAAATTTATTTATGAATAAAGCCGAAATATACTCATACTATAAAGTACATCGAGTAAATTGTTCAGTAACAAAAATACATTGTTTTTTTTAATTCGATTGTAAAAGAAATATCTTATTCTTTTAAAAATGTATCTATTGTTACTGCAATTGGAATATTGCTGGAACAATTATATTTTAGAAAAAATAATTCTACTTACAAGTTCTGCCTGCAATTTTTCATATTTTTCTACCGCTTTCGAAAGCTTTCCAAGATCCTTCAATTTCGTAGAGTAAAACTTAAGACGTTTCTTAGAGTTTTCTACCTCTTCTAAAGCTACTTTCAGCTCACTTTTTAACCTAAGTGTAAAAAGATATTAAAAATAAATAAACATTTATCATACATCAACTATTAAATAGTAAGATACAATAAAGGAACTGCATCGCTAGAAAATCGCAATAAACTGTGCAAATAACATGAATAAGTCAAATTATAACAATATTAATAAATAAAAATAATTTTTTTTAACAAGCATTTATTCTAAAATTATTTTAAAAAAAACCGATTAAGAAAAACTTATAATAATTATCATAATAAAAGATTTTTTTAAATAAATCTTGCGAATTACAAAATTAGCAGTGACGCCCTTTATCGTGCGTAAGCAGTATATCTTTACCTGTTATAATCGCTTTTGTACACAATGGAATTGCAAGCTCGCTCGAAAAATTCGCATCGCTCCTTCGCGTTCATTATCGCGATGTACTCGATGGAATTTTGCTTCACCAAAAAATTGTTCGCGCTGGAATTTACGTTGAATTCGAGCAAGCGCTTCTTGTATTCCTTGGAAGTTACTTCCTGGAATTTTTATGCATCATAATAAAGATTTTCTCATTTTCCTCGATTTAAAAAAAATATATACAAAATATGCGTGGGTTTACTCACTTCGTCGTTGATTACAAAGCGATGCACATTTTCGTAGTAATCGGTCGATCTTTCAAAAGTCACCTCCTGTTCGTCGTGTATCAGAGTCGCTTTCACTACGGTACTGTGTTTTTTGAGTACCGATTATATTCAGCATGAGCATAAAATGGGTTAAAGAAATTTTTTTAAATAATCGGTTATTTACACTTACAATCTAAACGTTTTCTTATTTTTTAATAGACTTTTCAAAACGTACCTTGGACAGTCGTCAGATTCTGAGAATTGAATGTTGCAGACATCCTTTCGCAGAAGTGCAACCACCTTTTTATTAGTACCGTACTTCGGAAAGCAAAAAACGTACTCGATTGCGTCCAAAATGGTGGACTTGCCTGCAAACATTTTTTCTCGCAATAAAATAATAAATAAAAATCCATAATAAATAAAATAAAATCCATGTAAATACGTGGATATACGTGGATATACGTGAATATTGAGGGAGAATGTCTTTCTTTAGCTGTCCTTTATCCACGTAAATCCACGTAAAATACGTGGATTTGGTGCGAATAAACACACCGTAATTTTATTTCAAACTACTAATTTATTACGTCATGCATTTAAAAGACTTAAATAGTAAAACATTACAAATTATCGATTTCACTTTAAAAAAACCGTCGTTTTCAACACGCGTATAGCTCCGGAATTTCGCCAGCGAGAAAAACACTGCACAGGGCGCTCCAAAATTTCTCCCGCGAACTCGATAAAACGAAGCGTAGCTCAAGTGCTCGCAGCCGTAGCTCACCCGCGCCGTTGAGTCCGACGATCGAGGAGAGCTGCCTCCACTCCACGCGCACCTGCTCCCTGTAGCTCTTGAAATTCGTCAGCTCCAGCCGCGAAAAGGGCGGCATCTTGCCCGATCGGAGGGGAGATCGCCGACGGAATGGACGGATGGACCGTTGGTCTATTCTCGTGACCGCGAGAATAGAGATTCGCGGGCGGCGGCAGCACCTGCGCAGGTGTCGGTGATACGCTCCACTCGAAGATTACGCGGATAGGGTTGCTGGCGCGCGCGGCCCCCCGCGGCGGGCGCTCGAATCAGACGAGGGGGAGGCTTCCTTTTTTTAGCACTTGGTAACTGCTCGTTTCCCAGAAATTTGCTAAACGGATTTTTATGAGTTCTAACGTCGATTTAAAAATTTTGTTTCATTTTTTAATAAAATATGAGTTAGTGCAATTGATTGCCGATTTAATTAATATTTTTTTACTGTTAATTATATACTGCTGGTGCTATAATTATAATAATGTTCATTTAAGTAATTTTTTAAAGGAATTTTTTGTAATTTAGATAAGCGTATTATTGAAATTAATAAATAACTTCTTTATAGTATTATAATTGAACAAAAATTCAATTTTTTTTATTGATGTCCGATGATATTTTGTATTAAATAGTTTTTAATTGATATTTATTTTGACAGATTTATGAACAGAACTTTTTAATTATTCATTAATACTAAAAACTTACCTAAATTAGTGGATTTTCTTGAATATAAGCGAAAACTAATTTTTATATTCACGTAAATAATGGTAAGTTAATAATAACAAATTCATTAAACGACTTTTCAGATACAAGTTACTTATTTATATTTATATTTATAATATTTACTGAATAATATGGGATATTTCTTAATAAATCTCCGTCATTATAGTCTTTCTAAAATAATTTTATTTTTAAATCTTTGTAGAGTAAGGTAATTTCTCTTAACCAACTTATAACTATTCAGAAATTGGTTGTCACCAAATTATTCACCTTATACTAGAAAAGGAACTATTATAAAAAATAGGTGGCACAAATGAATAAATAAAGCTGTAAAATATTGTATAGAATCTTTTAATCTTTTTTATTTGACATCTTAACAGTATGAAAACAGTTCGTACATATGCGTAAAATGATTTTTTTTTTATTTTACAATTTTTGAATACTCTCATACTATCTAAATGATTTCAATATTTATTAAAAAATGTTACCATCTTTATTTCCGATTGTTCAGTAATAAAGATTCGTCACGTACTATTGCATACGATTATAATACATTCACTTTGTAAATGATTGTTAAGATCTTTATTTTTGTAAAAATAACTTAGCAAATCCTTAAATAATTCATGTCTTTACTAAATATTTTTATAATTTTTAATAAATATTTTCTCTATTTTTTTTTCTTAAAGTAAAAACTGCAGTCAAAATTGTAATGATTTTATGAAATGATAGACAAGGCTCATTACAAAAAGATTATAAAAAAATTTTTTTTTACAAATTAACTAACTTACGTTGGGAATGTTGTTAAATCTAGAGTTAAAACTTTACTTTCTAAACATTCTCCGACCTAGAAAATTAAACCAAATTAATTTTTGTACATTTAAAGAGGATAGTAATTTAAGCTAATAAATAAATATACTTACATCTGGGCAGATTCCGATGAGGGCATCGGCATGAGAGTAAAATTCTTCTTTCAATGATATGACAATGGTCTGAAGGGAATTCGTTTTATCCCTAATATAACTTGCAACTTTACCAATATTTGTATTGTCTAAAGCTGCGTCAATTTCATCCAATACGAAAAATGGAGCTGGTTGGTAACTGAAAAATTATTTCGCATTGTAATAAAAAAACAAATCGCATTTTTAAAAACAATGAATTGATTGAATTAACTATGTGTTACCTGTGAATAGCAAACAAAAGAGCAAGGGCTGCCACAGTCTTTTCACCTCCAGAAAGATTGGACATAGGCTGGAATCGTTTTCCTGGTGCGACACAATTGTAATTAATACCGTCTAAATAAGGTTCTTCAGGATTTTCCGGACCAAGAAATGCCTGTGCCGATTGATTTTTTGCTAAGCTCTAAAAGGAAAAAATAATTTTACTACATAAGAATCATTATTTTTTTTATTTTGCAGAGAAAATTATTTAAAGTAGCCATTTTTATTACCTTATAAATAGGATCGATTTCATTGGAAACGTGCTCAAAGCAAGTTGTGAACCTATCGTATCTTTCCTTCTTAACTTTCTCAAATTGAGTCTTTGCCTTCTTAGCCTTTTTACGCAGCTGTTCAAACTCTTCATTAGTCTCTTGCAGCTTCTCCTTCGCCATGTACAATTTCTGAAGCGCTTTCATGTTCGGCGCTTGGATGCGCTGTATAGTATTTTGCAGTTCATTAATAACTTTCGTCAGTTTGTCCGATGTTTTCTTAAGATCCTCCTCGTCTACATCTTTAAGATGGTCCGGTAACGAAGAGTAATCTATCGTTATGCGACTTTCTCTCTCGTACTGCTTCTGTGTGCTGACACTGGAGTCATTATTCGACTCGCTGGCTACTGTGCTGGTATCACCGGCAATATCCTCCATATTTCCGTGAAGCATGGGAATCGCTATGTCTTCCATCTTTAAAATAAATTTTATAAAATCAAATAAAATATATACTCTAATTTAAACAAAATATGAAAATCTTAAATCGAGCGAAGTATTACCTTGCAGTTCATCAAAATCGCGTGTCTTTCACCTTTGCGCTGCTCTATTTTGTTTTCAATAGAGTTGAGTTGCTTATTGGCAGACTGGAGGTCTTTCGCGATAGCTCCTACCTCGCGTCTACACTGTCCTATTTCCTCGTCTTTCTGATCTACTTCCATTTTCTTTGCATTTCTGGACGACTTTAACTTTTCCATCTGGGTTTCGTCATTTTCAATTTCAGCCTTTTGATTCTTTTCTGTTTGTTTAGCTGACTCTAGTTTATCTTCTGCGTCTTGGACTGCACGTTCCCATCTTAAGACGTTGCCTAATTTTTTAAATTGATTTTTAGAGATAGTGATACAATAAATAAAATAATTGAATTTTACTCAAGAATGAAAAACTTACTTTCGGTATCACGTTGCTTCTCGAAATCTAATTGATTCTGGATACGATTACACTGGTTTTCAAATTCCATTCTTTTCTTTGCTCTTTCCTCTTGCGACCTATTGAAAACAAAACAAAACAACAAAACAAACGATTAATTCGTTTGAATTCAAGAAATATTTATTGAGTAATATTTATTTTTTACCGTAGTTCGCGTTCTTCATATTGTCGAATGTTTGAAATTCCAATTGATTCACAGAAACTGGTGAAAACGTCATCTTCAACGTTGTTCATTTTCTCTTTGATATTTTGAATTTCTTGATCACGTTCGGCCATAGTCTTCTCAATAGCTGATATAGTTGGCTAAAATAAGATTACTTTTTTAGAAAAGTAAATTCCTAACAATTTATATTATGCAAAATTCAATATTTACCCCAAATTTATCCAATTCACTTTGCAATTTTTCCAGTTCTGCTTTTAATTCTGCAATTTGCTTTTTCTACAAAAAAATAAAATATATTTGAGTGTATTCTTAATAATATTTTGTAGTAATATTATAATGGATATGTCAATATGTATAAATTATAAATATTGAGTACCGTTGCAGTTAGATCACTTTTGTTATATTTCAACCGGGTTTCTAATCCTCGAATTTGGGATTCTATTGTGTTCAACTCTGATTCTTTCCTAGATTTCTTTAGAGCTTCTCTCAATTCTTCAGTTAATTTTTCCTGTGCAAAAAAAAATAGACATATATATTATATTATATTATACTTTTGTTTCTAATAAATAAAAAGATTATTTTAAGTACCTTTTGAGCTTTAAGTTGAGACATTTGTTTTTCATCCCATCGTTTTGCTTTTTTCGCTAAATCTAAACTACCACCGGAAATTATACCAGCCTTTTGATAGAAAGTTCCATCAAGAGCCACGCACTAAAATTATTTAGAAAAAATAGATTATAAAATAATAAATTTTAATACCAAATAGTTTTCATAAATTGCAAATACTTACATCATATCTAGCTTTCTTATCCATTTCATAAGCTACTTTATTTGCATCTTCTGGAGTTTCGCAAACTAAAGCGTTATTAGTAGCAAATAAAACTGCCCGATCAATATCTCTTGGAGAAAAACGTAATACGTCATACAACAGTTTCACATTTTTTGGCTCTTGAATATTTCTGAAAAAGAAGAAAATCATGTACAATTCTATTAATTATTATACTTAACATCATAAATTTTAAATAACTACCTGAGACGTTCTTTTAAAGGTTTTGCTTGTATATAATCTAATGGTAGAAATGTTTCTGGTTCAAGATACTGTTCTTTTAAATACTGAATGCATTGCCTAGCTGTTTTTTCTGTGTCCACTACAATAGCCTCCATGTATTTTCCAAGAACTTTTGTAATAGCAACATTGTATCTTTTGTGGATTGGTTCACACATATTGTACATTCGATCATACTTAAAAATAAAAATGTAATTTAATTAATAATTAATAAACAGATAAATACATTTACCTATTCTCAAAAAAAATTCTAGACTCACCACTCCAGGAAAAAGTCTTTTAAAGTTTTCAACAATTTCTGTTTTTTTCTTTGTTCTTGACACTTCATGCTTGTCAACTTTAGCATCACCTAATTGCTCCGATATATTTTCCAATTCTCTTTGCAATTCTTGAATTCTGTCTTTGGAGCTTCCTACATCACATTGTAAATCTTGACGTAATTTTTTCTGATCTTCCAGTGCAGCTTCCGATGTACGAATGTGTTCTTCCAACTTCTCTATACGCTTAGTAGCTTCTTCTAGCATATGCTCCTTCTGCTTAATTTTATTTTCTATATCCGTCTTTTTTCTCCCTTCATTGTCCAATCTATCTTGATCTGATTTTTGTTCTCGATTAATTGAATCAAGCATTTGGGTATATCTTGCAGATTGTTTACCAGCTTCTTCTTTTAATCTATTATATTCTTTAACCTGTAATGTAAACATTCATAAAAAAATAGTTTAAATAAGTTAAATAAATATTTCATCCAAACAAAATCTCTTACCTGCTCATCTTCTAATTGTACGTCTCGACCCTGAGACTGTGATTGCGCTGCAATGCCAGCCTCATAAGTACTTTTTGCTTCCTCTACTTGACGTAATTCTTCTAGCAATTCATTGATATCCTTTTTATGTGCATCATCAGCGACACGAGCTTGTGCTAGTGACTTTTTGGCTGATTCACATTTTTTCTGCATGTGAGCCACACGTTCTTTAGCCTTGATAAAGGCAGGACGTTTCTTTGTTATCTCAACTTCTACCTCTCTTATATCTTGTTCAATTTTCGCCAAATCACGTCCTAGTTTTCCAGATTCTTTCTTTCTCTCTTTTAACACTTCCTCTGCCTTCTCACGTTTCTTTTCTATTTTCTCAATTTCATGCTGTTTCTTTTTTAAAGATACTTCAAAGTTTTCTATTTCCTTTTCATTATGAAACAACCTAAACAGTTGCAGCTCCACTTGCTTTTCTACATATTCTTCTTTAAGGCGCTGATACTTTTCTGCTTCTTCTTTTTCTATTTTGGCTTCTTTTCTTTCCGCGGCAATACCTTTCTTCTTTTGATAAGAACATTGAGTCTCCTCTTCAGCCCTCAACATCTCTGCTTTTAAACGCTCATATTCAGCTTTCAGAGCACCAGAATTGCTGATTTCCTCAAATAGAGCAGTACGTTCTTTTGGATTCTTCATGGCTATTGATTCTACAGCTCCTTGGAAAACTAAGAAGTTCTTTGCTTTTACATTGATTCCCAATTGTTCTAATTCATTCAAATAAACTTGACTTGTTACGGTCTGCAAACAATTAATTGGAAATTAATATTAATTGAAATAAAATTGATACTATTACTAGCATTATAAATTTTTTTTCTACACTATATACTAACACTTCCATTGATCCGATGCTCGGAAGCAGATCCATGAACTGAGCGCATGAAGCTCTTTTCTGTACCGTCTTCTAACTCGAAAACTGCTGTCACCGATGCACTGTAAAATAAATGATGTGAAATCTCGTACAGACCCCAAAATTTCATACAAATGACCCGTTAACCATTAGAAACATACTTTCTAGCAACTGGTTGACCGATAGATGCTCCGTGTATCAGCTCGTTGAATCTCTTGACTCTGAGGCTGCTGGTCTTTTCGCCCATGACGAAACTGATGGCGTCCATGAAATTCGACTTGCCTGCAAGTTGAAAGTGCAAAAGGCCATTGTTGCAGACACGAAAAAGAAGAGTGGATGATAGTAAAAAAATTGGAAACATAACCTACCGGAACCATTTGGGCCGATCACCGCGGTGAACGATTTCAGGGGCCCGATGACAAGCCTACCCTTGTAGGACTTGAAATTTTCAACCTCGATGTGTTTGAGGAAAGCCGGCATTTTTATCGCGCGCTTCCCATAAATGGGACAACTGCCCTCGAAAAAACTGACACAAATTGGCGCCACAAATATCACTCGCGAAACAAAACAAGCATCCGCACTCCCGCGTCAAACTCGGATCCCGATGTTTTCAGTTATTCCGAGAACTCAACGGCTTAACATAGATTGTAAATGGTATCGGAAAAAATTGGACTAAAAATCATAAAGATCCAATCATATAAAAAATAAAATAAATTATAAATATTAGGTAGCAGTTGTAAATAGATGCTGTTATTGTTATGATTAAGAATTTTGATAAACGTATCTATACATTATACTATATATTAATTAAAAATTGTTGTTTATACTATACTGTTAATTTAAGTAACTATTATTTAAATTGATATGTAAAGAAATTTTATTAAAATAATGAAGTAAAATAAAACAAATTTTCTACTTTTTTAATTAAAATTTACATGTTAAGTATGTATTATAAATAATTATTAAAAAAAAGTTTAAGTCGGTAAAGTAAATCTCTGTAAATTTGAAACTTTCGCCACCTCATCAAAAAATCATCAAAATTCACCTTTAAATTTACATTCGATCTTGATAAATTAATTCCGCGAGTATTACAATAAACTTACGATGACGAATTGTTGTTTATATTATATTGTTAATTTAAGTAACTATTTAAATTGATTTAATGAAATTCTATAAAAAGATTAAGTAAAATAAAACAAATTTTCTACTTTTTTAATTAAAATTTACATAATAAATATGTAGGTATTATAAATAATTATTAAAAAGAAGTTTAAGTCGGTAAAGTAAATCTCTGTAAATTTGAAACTCGCCACCTCATCAAATAAATCATCAGAATTCACTTTTAAATTACATTCGAGCCTGATAAATTAATTCCGCAAGTATGACAATAAACTGACGATGGATTGTTCACTTCAAGATAAGTATGCACTTATCTTTCTGTTGCTGACTGCGATATTCATCAGTGATTCATTTAATAATATAATAACTGTCTCTGCGACGTGGTAATTCGAAACGAAAGGAGAGCGGGAAAAAAGTGGCACTGACGACGGCCAATCGCGGCGAAGTTCGTATGCGTTATACTTTTGGATGACGTCAGAAATCTTGAAGCTGAAATTTATTTATAAATACCCATCATCTCGCTAGCCGATCTCGAACTTTGAACTGCCTTCGGCTACGCTCAGCTTACCTGGCCTGCCTCGCAGTTCTAGTCGGCGCTCGCTGTGGAAAGTCATCGTCAGCACCTGTGAGTCCGAGATCCACGCTCCACATACTCTTCCCCCCTTTTCTTCTTTTTTACACTTCAGCGAGGCCCCCGCGAGGTGTACCTCCGCTAAATTACAAGTTCAAACGTTAGTCGTCGTCGGTGCACTCGTATTTTCTCGCATTTAAAGCCGGATACCAGCTAACCTGTTCGCTCCGTTTTATTTGACGAAAAGTCTGTAGGTAGGAAAATTTAATTACTGTTACTTCTCGATTTCTCTTTTTTAGGCTGTTATTTTTCTGTCGAGTAATGATCACGATTAAATCAGAGCTTTTGCGTAGTTTATTGCGTACGGTGCTAATAAATTAATATCAAATTGAAAGAAATTAAGTCTATACTGAGATTTGCATATATAACTGTATGCATAAATATATATTGAATTATTTATTGTGTTGGTTTTATATGTTAGGATTGATAAGCATTCGAAGAATTCAAGATGAGTTTACAGTGGACATTGATTGCCACCTTCCTCTACGCTGAAATTGCTGTTGTGCTCCTTTTAGTTCTACCGATAGCCTCACCTCAGAGATGGCAAAAACTGTTCAAATCAAGATTCCTGCAAAGTCTTGGGCAACAAGCATCTATGTATTTTCTAGTTTTACTAGCGATACTGGTCTTATTCTTATTGGACGCAATAAGAGAAATGCGTAAATATTCAAGCCCGGAAGTTACTGAGCACGCACATTCTCATTTGGACACAGAAATGCAAGGTACAGTAAATTTGCAATACATGTTTATTATTTTGTTTTTATAAATTAAAATAATATCCTTACTTTTAGGCAATATGAGATTGTTTCGAGCACAAAGGAACTTCTACATTTCTGGATTTGCTCTGTTTCTGAGTCTTGTCATTCGTCGTCTTGTTATTCTAATCTCAGCACAAGCAACTCTTATGGCACAGAGTGAAGCTTCTATGAAACAAGCTCAATCAGCTACCTCAGCAGCAAGAAATCTTCTCCAAAAATCAGGGGAAAGTGCACAAAACGATTCTAATGAAGTTCACGATAAAGCTGTAAATGAACTGAAGGCCCAACTGAAGGAATTAACCGAAAAGAATTCAGAATTAGAAACTGAACTCAAAAAAGAAAAGAAAGATAAGGAGGCAATGAAGTCACAAGCTGATTCTTTGACTAAAGAATACGATAGATTAAATGAAGAATATTCTAAACTTATGGCGGCTGGCGGAGATAAGAAGAGTGACTGAATTTTTTCTTGTGATAATATACTTGTTGGTCTTCAAGATTTTTTTTACAAGAGTTTGTTGTATATTACATTTGGTGTTTTTGATGTGTACAGTTTTTTAATGAGTTAAACTTATTCAGTTAAAGTAATTGAATTTTTTTTCAAACCATTATAAAATTTATAATGTTAAAAGAACAAAAGTTACAAATTTCAAAAGGGTTTACAAAATGTTACTTTTACTTAATGTAAAAAAGTTATGATTACTTTTCAATATATTTTGATTACATTTTACAAAAACCTTAAGCAATATATTCATTCATTTTTATAATTCAGAACATTTAATAAAATTGCTTAAATTATAGAATTGCAGAACTAATAATTTACTAACTATTTATACTAATAGTAAAATAAAAAAAGTTTTAATTATTTTGACACATAAAAGAAGGCTCTATAAAATTGTATGCATATATTGGCAAAGGCGAAATAGAGATAGTTCTATTTTAACTTTGTCTTAAAATAATCTGCAAGAATGTTTTGCTTAAGAGAATGGGGAATAATCTATAAAATAAAGTTTTGGTATAAGTTAGATTTACTTATTTAATTATATTTAAAATGTCAGAATGAAATATAAATGCATTTTAGCATGAAATATAATGAGGAAAGTAATGTTAGAGTAACCTATATTTTTTCAACATATAATGTATAAGTAATGGGAGTGGAATGGAATGCTGTAGTGAGCGCTTAAAATAAAAGATAATATGTTAGGGTGTAAATCAAACATTAAAATTATGTAATTCAATTTTCTATTTGTAATATTTTATTTAATAAAAATATTCTAAGAACCCCGAAGCATTCGAAGTCCATAAGCTTTCTCTTGACCAATCCCTGTGGAGATTTGAAATTACACAAGCATCAAAATCTTTTATTATACATTTGCTTTAAGCCATTCATACATTTCATTCAGTTTCAAAATATTCCACAGTCATAAATTATTGTAAATTACCAACAACTAGGAGTTATGTATTTCCTGATGAGCAAAACAAACATTTTTTTTTTAGCAACAGCCGGCAAGTGTTAGTTGACTTTCATTAACTGTACTCGACGTTGATCCACACAATTTGAAAACTCTTGAACCAAATCTGCACATTGCAAGGTTTCTCTTGGGTGTTCTTGATAGCATTTCAATACTTTTTGACTATTTTCATTACACGGTTTAATCGCGTCATGGACTTTGATCACTGAAAAATAACATGAATTTGTATTACTTAAAATTTTGAAATAATAATCAAAGTAAATATTTATAGAATCATTATTCTTATTCTTAGTGTATTTAAAAAACATGCAAATACAAGAAGTAAAACATATGAATAAATTAAATACTACAGCCGTAAGATTAATACTTAAATGGTAATTATTCATAAATCTTTTTTAGTAAATAGACACAGTAAAAAGTGTAGATAATTTTAGCTACGAATAATGAAGTAAAAAAATTTAAAAACTTTTCAAATCCAAATGATCAATGACATTATAATTATGCATTAAAGAATGAAAAGATCAAGTAATTTAAATCTTAACAACAAGATTAACTGTACCTCTGCAATCCTCGAGGAATGCAAGAGCCTTCTTGTACTCCTCATCGATGACATGATTAATTTTCTCGTGTGTCTTCTCAAGATTCTGCAAGCGCCTCTGCCAGTACTGTTCCTGATCGGCCAGCTCCTTCTCCTTCTGCTTCTGCATCTCCAGAGCTGACATTGTGAACGGAGGATACCAAGCGTCCGACATATCATGCTGCATCACTGTCCTAGCAGGTGCCGGGGCAGGGTGCGCCTGACTCGTGGCCCTGACCTCCTTGGTGACTGGCTCGCTGGCAGCCTCGGAGGCATTCTGGGACAGCCTCTTGGCCACTGCATCGGAGATCCTGATGACGTTGAAGTCGTCCTCGTCGTTGGCGATCGTCAGCTTGCGGCTGCTCTGACTGCCACCCATAATTCGTGCTCACCTCAACCGCGGGGCTGACCTATTTTTCCGGCTACTTGTAACACGCGGAGCTTTAACCTGTTGGAAGGGACATAGAGATGAGGGTTCGGGGGTGACATGACGGTCGCACTGGTCGCCCCACTGTACGACTGCCCTTTGGCCGTCGCGCCGTGCCCGGTGGACTCACCTGCGAGAGTCTTCAGGCAGCTCGAAGGTACACGCAGGACTCGAGGGTCTACGCATGCAGGACGCCTGTTCCGGATGGGGTCGATCAGCTGCCCTTCATCGGGAGACCCGCGGCAACGAAGTTACATAAATATTGGAACCGCGCGCAGGTTAGGTCGAGCCGACAGTGGTGCTCAACCTTGACCAATTTTTACGCGCACGATATATGTCACGTGCTTTTTTCACCGGTATACTTAATAATGTGCAGCTGCAAGTCTGCAACGAGCTGTTTTAGGGTGGTTGAATGAACATTTATCTGGATTTTAAAAGTGAAAAACGTGATTAGTGTAGGTACCTATTTGAGATATACTTTTTAATTTGTTGGTTAGGACTTTTCCTTCGGTTACTCTTATTGTTTTTTTTTAACTATCTAGAGCAGAAAAAGCTAACGTTATCAATATATATTATCAATATTATACATTGATTGTCTTGAGTTTTTTTATTTTCAACTTTATTGTATGGATTTTAAGCTAAAAACTTTTTAATTTAATTGCATTTTCTTGATTACTATTATATACGATATACCTAACTATAATTATATCTATATACATTAAATTATACAGACGTTACAGACATATGTGGTATATAATTCTTGAATGACATTTAATTTGAATAAAAACAAATGTAAACTAATAACAATTTAATAACAAATGACTTAATAGAAATAATATACATACCCCTTATATTACGCGATTCAATATTCGAATTGTTATTGTTATTATATTATTTATTTATTTATTTATTAGCATTAAACGGGCTAACAGCCCTTTACATACAAAATTATAGAAAAGGTTTACAAAATAGGAATTACCAAAATGTAGAAATATAACAAACTTAAAACTTACTAATAAACTTATAAAAATGAATTACACTTATGATTATTGATTATATTCGCCGCAAATCTACATGTGGTGTTTGATAATTATAAATAACACAAATTTCAAATTACATCTTAATTTAATAAATTATTTATTGAAAGTATAAGGAAGAAGAAGAAATACATTTAGGTACTATAGTATATATTATAATACTACTTAATTTTAGCTCGAAAATATATATTTGATTTATATTAAATACTTCCAGGCATAATGTATATATGTAATGTGCAATAGCTAGTGTAATTTACTTAAATTCTACAAGTAACAATCGTACTCTTACTGAATAAATATATAAATGACATAAAATACAAAAACATGAACATTTCATAACGCAGGAGAAAAAAATCACCCTATATTTATAGGTATAACAAGAAAATTGAACCACTCTACACTTGATTATAGTTCCATTTTCACTAATTGAATCGAGTGATTTTTCACTCTTTCACATTAAAAGAGATAATATATATAGTCAAACAATGAATATTGTATAATAAGAATACCATATAAATATACAGCTCTCACTCCCGCAACTATTACACTAAGCTCCAAAAATTTCGGAGCACAAAGCAATTAGTACACATCGGAGCATGCAGCCGTACAAATAGCCAGTACGCGGCGGCGCGAGTGCGGCGGGGCCAACGTGTCCCGTGCGCCCGGCAGCGAGCCCGCAGTACATCGCGCGAGCAGCGGGCGTGCAGAAGCAGTAGACGCGAGCGCAGCTCGTCGAGCCGTCGCCTCCTATCTCTTATCAGGGGTTGATAAAGAGGCTGGCACTTGTCGCGGGGCAACCCCACGTAGCTGTCATAGACGCCGACGCTCCGCAAGTGCACTCGAGGGCCGCGGAAGGCGTACGTACCTACGCGTAGACACCGAGAGCCACGAGTGCGTCCGCTCCCCCTCGCGTCCTGCGTGCAGTGTGCAGTGTGTGCGCCGCGCCGGCGGAGCTCTCCCCGATCAGCCATACGCCCGCGCAGGAGAGGATCATGCCGAACGACAAGGTGGCCAGCGGCAAACCCGCCGTCGTCGTTTTGGGAGGTGAGTGTGTACACGCGGGTTTGGTACTTTTGTGGCTGCCGTTGGCTGTGCGGTGCATTCGCACGGTGGAGGCTGATTTTTTTTCTTTTTTTTTTTGGAGTCGTTCCGGTGATAAAGGCGGTTGCTCCGGAAATCTTATCGCCGCGTCGCGCGGTTTATATTTAGTTGGGATCGGGAATTAAAGTGACGAGGTTCGCTCGGGGATTGCCCAGTGTGTACGTTATCGTGGCTCGTTTTTTACTTTCGGCTGGGTAGTGCGATTTTTTTTTTTTAATTTAAATTTATGCGATTTTAACCGACTACGGGGCATTTGCATCGCCTTGTTTAAATGCTGCTTTGGAGCAGCTTTTATTTCTACGATTTTTTATAGCTCCATTGTTCCTTTGTCTCACTGAATTGATCAGGCCTTATTGTTCAGTGTTTTAATATAGTAGAAACTTTACTTTTAAAAATGATTTCTTTTTTTTAAACTGATACATTTTTCTACTATGCTGCATTTAAGTTTCACTATATTGTTTTTTGTATTTCAGGCTGTGGATTCATAGGGAGAAATCTAGTTGAGTACTTAATTGATAATGAATTAGTTTCTTATTTAAGGGTGGTAGATAAAGTACCACCGCAGACTGCTTGGTTGAATAAGAAACATCAAAAAATTTTTGAACATCCAGCAATCGAATTTAGAAGTGCCAATCTCATCAACCCTGGTGGGTATTCTTATTTTTTTATACTTTTTCAATTAAATTTATTTAAATACTAATAGTATATTAACAATTTGTAGTATCGTGTCAAAATGCATTCTCTTCCGACAATCCAATCACATATGTCTTCAACTGTGCTGGTGAAACCAAAAGCGGCCAAACTGATCCAGTTTATAAAGAAGGAATCTATAAATTAAGTATGAATTGTGCACAGCAAGCTGCTAAAATTGGAGTTGAACACTATGTAGAAATATCTTCAGGAAATTTTTCATCATCTGAAAAAGTAAATTTTTTATTTTTTAAACACAACTGATTATATACTGACTTTTTATAACTTATATTTTTAAATTATATTCATATTTTTAGATGCCACTCAAAGAAGATGATCCAGCTGAACCGTGGACATATGTTGCAAAGTATAAACTGCAAGTTGAAAATGAGTTAAAAAATATTCCTGGCCTAAAATATACTATTCTTAGGCCAGCTATTGTTTATGGCCCTGGTGATAGAAATGGTTTAGGTATGAAACTAAAAATTCGAATTATTTCATATTTGTAATAATGATCTTTATTATATAAATAATTTTTTTCCTGCCTATTTATCATAGCTCCTCGCTTAGTCATTGGAGCAGTGTACAAGCATTTGGGTGAAATGATGAAATTGCTGTGGGGACCTGAATTACGAATGAATACTGTTCATGTAAGGGATGTAGCTAAAGCTATTTGGCATGTTGCCACAAAGCCATTGACTGTCGGTCAAACCTACAATCTTGTAGATGAAGGGAACTCAACACAAGGCTCTATTAGTGCTATTATATCTGAATTGTTCAATATAAATCATGACTACTGGGGGACAGCTTTGTCTGCGATAGCTAAGGTAGTAAAAGTAAATTTTTAAGTTTATTTAAAAATGACTAAAATGTATAAAGTAAATTTTTCATTTTAGATGGATATGAATTCAGTAATTGAAGAAATTAATGATAAACATATGGGACCTTGGGCAGAAGCTTGCAATAAGGATGGAGTAGAAAATAGTCCACTATCTCCATACATAGACCAAGAACTTCTCCATAATCAGCATTTATATTTATATCCTGGAAAACTATCCCAAAGCACAGATTTTTCATACAGTTATCCAAAGCTGACAAAAGAAACATTAAAAGAAGTAAGACATTTTTAAAATAAAACATACTTTTAATTCTTTTTTTAATTTAATTTTTTTTTATTTATCGCAGGTATTAGATGACTACGTCACCATGAAAATCTTCCCCCACTCTCTAGTACTGTAATGAGATACAATGAACGAAATTTCAATGATATTTTTAGACTTATAGTAAGCTCCAAAGTGCAAAGCTGAAGCGCTACACCTTGTGCCTGACGCACTTTGACAAGCGTCAATATTATTACCTTATTGAATAAGATATTATGGGCCTACCAGAGTATGTGATAAAATAATAGCAATGTATGTACTTAAAACTTATACGAATCAGAGCGCTAGTCATGTTCCGATACGTTATTTTTTCGGAACAAAAGGAAAAAAAAGCAGATTTTTGATATACCTAACCACAAGCAATAAAAATGTAGAAAAGTCGTGCTTCCCTGTTTTGAAAATTTCACTCAAGGCTACGATATTCTAAATTAGCTGTTTACTTGGTTAAGGGTTCTTATACTTGTCAAAGATGACTGTTAGTGTTTTAAAATCATTTAAAAATGATAAAGTCAATTATCATTGTTTTTTATTGTTAGTTTTCATTAGACGATTGAATTATGTAATTTTGTTGATTTGATAAATATCGATCAAATGTATAGTATTACGTTACGTGATTTATAATATTTTTCTTTTTTTGAAAAATTTATTGTGAAATTTTCATTTCGGGGCTACACGGAATGCCAAATAGGAGAATTTACAGAAGTGCGTAGCGAGTGGTTTCATAGTTCTTAAGAAACTCGCTTTTTTATACACACGATATTCGCGCTCGACTTTTTAATAAGGATTTACACTTCCTTATAGGGCTTACAATTATTTCTGTAACTATATACATTCCGCAACGAAAGTGAATTGAGTAACCCCGTTTAACGCAGTTCCGGATACCGAAAGGCTTTGCAACAGACTTACCGAAAAAAACGTCATTTTATCAGGATAATTGTATATGTACATGTATATGTAAAATCTGTACGATGGGTACATAATTACTCAACCGAGTACAAATATTCATAAATCAAATGTACTATGTTCTTTAGTGTCTTATAGAGGAACGCGTTGGTACTTAGGGCAATTTTACTGTATTGCGTATATAGTATTGACGTTAAACTTTTAACCGACAAACACTACGATGAATTGTTGATATTCGATATAGCCGAGACGAGCTGTTAATGATAAAAAATCATGTCGCCTTTACACGTAAAACTATTGTTATACGTATTATGGTCAATAAATTTCTTTTAAATTCAAATGCTGTAGTTACATTCGACTCACCCACGTATCTAAAAGAAAGTTCATTAAAAAATGTTTAAGATAGTAGGAATAGTGAGGGTAAAATTAAAATGAATAAACAATTGAATTAATACGCTGCCTTAATTTTATTCAATCGTCATTATTACAACAAGATGCTGTGTTCCGAAGGGTCAACAATATTCTTAAACATTTTGTGTATCGCTTTCATTCGAATACTTCAAACAATAAGATTATATTTTTTTTTGTTTCATGTTATTTAATTATATGTAATATATTAAAATATATACTTTTAATATTTTTTTCAGTAGGTAATATAATATATATAATCTATTTACAATCCGTGGGGAGGAAGGGCGGTGATATATTTATGTATGTACACAATGCAACTGCACCTTTGCCAAGAAAGCTATAATTTCCTTTTTCTCTTCATCCTTTTTCTGCCATGTATCGCATAACTCTGGAGTAATTATGTCGGTGAGAACAAAAAAACCTCATACAATAGGGTAAATAAATTAAACGAGACGTCGGTATAATTCTTACGCAAAAAATATTGAACAATAGTAAAATATTCAATTGTCGTAATAATGAATATAATCGATATTAATTAAAAAGAAAAACGTAAAACTAGCAATTAATTAATTAATTCCAACGATTCTTCAAATCACCTACGGTTAACATCCATCGCTATAAACTGTGAATCGCCAAATAGTGACACAATTTTTTCGCTTTTCCTCGCCGCAATTGTACATTCGCTTCGCAACTTTCGATCGATTAAGGATAACGCGAGATATAAATTCATCGACTGCTTGAGGTATAAGTATAAGTAAAAAAAAAGAAAAATTATTTACACGTCAAGTTTTCCTTTCTTTGTGTTATTTTTACTATAAATTCAATTTTCAGTTTTTCTTTTCTTTCTTCAGTCCTTCTCTTTACACACTGACATTTAAGTATTCGAGGATTAAGTAAATTCATCGGAAGAGACGTAAGGGAGAAAACTAGATTAAAAAAAAAAATGATCCCTTCTCGGGCAGGAAGTGGTAATGTGGAGGTATAGTTGTTCGACTAGAGCCACCGTACAACGATTAATACTTGGTCGGTCTATGGCCAACTTACTTAATGAATGTGTGTGTCTGTGAGAAATAAAATTCGTCGATCGATGCAAAGTCAAACTGCGAGTGTGTATACTAAGAAAATCTAAAAATTCGCTCGTTTTTTTTTAAACGGTACGTATAGATACTGCAATAAATATTTCGATACTGAGAAAATGCTTTAAGTATAATATTGTACTGATATGACTTTACCTATTGTTTTGTTACATGTTAAAGTTTGCTCGATACTATGACATTAAGTGGATGGATGAAACACTAAATGGATTCATCTTTTTAGGAATGCTGCCTGTAAATTATGTCTATTGTAATACTCGTCAATCTAAATAAATATTGAATATACCTTTTTCATTTCTATGTAACGTAATATTGTTTATATGATCTCTGTTATAGCTTGCATTTATTTAAAAACATTTATGAAGAATGAGGAGAAACTTTGGCAGTGTTTCAACAAATCATTGCCTCCTACCTACTTATGGTGTATAATGCCGGTGCTTATATACTTTTTACGTTTAAAAAAGTTCACATTGTCGTGTAATAATGTGTACAATAATCAGCGGTAATTTATACAATTGGTAATAATAACAAACTATTTCATTTGTGTGGTAACTGGTAATTTTTCTTGCTCATTGCACGTGTGTTTGTGTGAAACTATTGCTAATATAATTGTGAATATGCCTTTGCGTAAATACAATCTACGGCGAAGTTAAACTTTAATAATAAAATATTAACGTGACATGTCAAAAACATAATGCTGTGCTTTATAAGGGGAAACCGTAAGCTCGGTTACAAAATTCATTTGAATCCAACGAAAACTGCAGAGTCGACGCGCAAACCCTTAGAAGCTAATCATCCTCCGTAAAATGATAGACTACCTACGTGTGCAAGGTGCTTTAATGTCGTTTTGCTTTGCATCGATCGACGATGAGAAACGAAGGTTCGAGTCATGCCTTTACAACTACATTACACAATTAACGACTTTGTTCGCTTGTAAATGCAGAATACTGGAATGACCATATTGATAAGATTGATTGTTGATCGACGGGGTGTTACATCCCGTTGCTATTATTACATAATTAATCGTACACGGGTAACTTATAAGTGATAAATGCAAAAAAAAAGGAAAATTACGGGTTAAATGAGCGAAAGAAAGGAGTCGGCGCTATTTGATGCACTCCGCGAGGCTCTACGAGCTTTTTAACAGGTTCAGTGGTAATGGTACAAATTTGATGCATAAAAAAAGATAATTTTTAACCACTGTAATGGTAATTCTCTTTTGTATTACCTACGGTAAATATATTCGCCAGAGTATGAAATTTTACTGAGCTTCATTGTTATAAAGTTTTTGTACTACCTTTTATTTTTCAAATATTAGCGCTTTTAATAAATTTTATTATCTTTTGGTAAAATAAAAGAGAAAATAAAGTTTTCTTTTTTAACAAAATTACAGCATGATACAGATACCGTCTAAAGCAAAGAATAAAGCTTTATCAGATATCTATCACAGAACAAAATTTGGAATTATTACGAGTTAAACCTTTTTATAAGATTTCAAACATATTTGAATTAGCAGGATTTCAAGCAATCGCTCAACGCAGTTAGAAATATACTGTATGCTTGACCTACTATAATTCCAAATTTTTTTTTTGCGCATGGTACCAACGGTGTGCTTAAACGTTTTTTACAAAATTTCAACACCCGGCGACTAGGAAACAATTTTCTCACGCATCTTTTGCACGCGGCACTGAACCTGTTTTACACAGTGTAAATTAAGGGATGGACGAAAATGGAGAAACATCAACGGGGCGCGTTAACTATACAATTTACAAGAGCGGACTATTTACAGTTACAAATCGCGCGACAAGAGTTTCGAGTGCCCCTCCGGAGTGCTGTAGTGCATCGCGACTCTCGAAGGACTTAGTTCGATCCCTCTTTCTTCCTTTTGCTGCCTTCCTTTTGTTCGCGTGCTACAGTGATTCCATACTTGCTATTGCTTTGTACTTGACTTTTTTTTTTGTTCATTTTTATTTTGCTCGTGGATATCGTTAAATTACTCCTTTTTTTCGCGCTACTATCGATCTTGCCTCTTTTTTTTTATTTAAATAGAATACGATAAAGCGCCGCAGCTTTCTTTTTAGTTTATTAGCTTACACAGTTGCGCAGTGAACATTAGCAGCATGGCAACCTCACTATTCGTTTATACTTCGCTTGGTTCGTTTCATGCTTCGACAACGAGAAACTTTAGTACATCAGATCGCAATGCGCACTTCGTTTATCTAATTTTTTATGCTCAGGAAGAAGAGTCCAGTTTTTAAAGTAAACATTTATGTAATTTTGTTTTACGTATATATATAATATATTTTTTTATAAAATTTTGCTTTTATATAATAAAATAAAATATAAAAATTTTGGAAGTATTTTCGGGCATCACAAAATAACGTTATAAGGAAACATTTTTTTTCTTCATCTCTTTCGATGAAGCCTACGTGAGACTTTTCTTGCTGAGTGCTATTGAACAAGATATACGGTATAAATAGAACAAATTTTCTTTTTACAATCAACTTTTGCATATACAAAAAGCGAACAGCTTCATATCGTTTATTATTCTCTTATTATTTTTCTTTGCGTGCGCAATTTAAAAGTCGGTCTCGAAAGGCTCCACTGCTCGTCAACGGTCAACGATTATTCGACACTTTTTAAGGTCTATTGTTGTACGATTCAGGTACGCATTACGTTTTTTGTATTTATTTTGTTATCATTTGAATTTTCTTGCACCTTTTGTTCCGTAGCTTCGCTTTTGTCTGTCCGCAATTATCGAAGAAAGCGTCGCGTTTGTCAGGACTTTCGAAAAGTACAGAAGAAACATCGATTCACTCTATCTCTAGTAAATATTACCCTAAATTTTCAAAGTTGACAGCGCAGAAAAGGAGTTCAAAACGCAGAAAATCACCACAAAGTATATAGCATTTCATCGCCAATGTTACAAGTTTACGCACATAATGGAAGAGTACAACGTAAAACTGATTCGCTGAGAAATCAAGGGGCAAAACTTTTAACGAAAAAATAGCTTGTAGTTACTACCACTGCACGGTTTAAATATTCGCTTCGGTCAGTTGAAACAAAAATATTACGGATACAACTACGTTTGACGTAATGTATTTATGTCGGTTTTTTTCGAGAAACAAGTAATTAATTCTATTTAAAACTATAAAATACGTATGTATATTTTGGAATATAAGGCGTTATCAATACTGTAAGGTACATCAAGGAAGCGTAAAGTAATACAAAAAAAAGGTGAACTGCCGAATGATCTGCATCAATATTCTTAAAATCCTATGTCTATTTTTGATTTTCAACTTTTTTAGCTATCATTTTGAGACGTTCTTTTGAAGCATTAGTTTTTTTCTTTAATTTATCATTAATATTATATTAATAATCTATCCATAAATTAGATATAGATGCCACATTTTCTAACGTAAAATTACTTTCTCATCAAATTAATGCGCAAACAAAGTAAATTAACGTATACTTTACAGACTAAAGTAACCAAAAAAATTAAGATCCAACATAATTCGATTAATTAATACTTTAAGTAAAATTAAGATTCTTAAAATTTAACGACACCTTTTTACTTCACTCACTTATCGAGATTAAAGTAGATTATAAAATAACGAGCGATAAAGAAAAAAAAATACTCAGAACCGAGAAGATCATCTTTAACTGGAAGCATCGTCAACGGAGTTGCTGAATACGATCCATTTTTACAGTTTTTTCTTCGTCACATTTCACGAAATTGTTATCAGCGCTTCTGCTTCCTTTTGATAAGATTTCATCCGAACGATCTTGCCTAAATGACACATTTACAGATTTACTACTCTCTTGTAAAAAATTATTTTTTTATATTATGTGAGCTAAACAGAAAATTGTTTCATTTAGATATCTAAAGTCGTTCACTCACTGTGAATTTATTTCGTTCGGAGATTAGGACAATATTTATATTGAATTCAATATAAGCTGCCGTTATTTTAAAACATTAAAAACCTGATGGGTTATGTATATTTCGCAAATTGAAAAAAAATCTTTTTTGTAATCAAATTTCGAATCGCTTTAAAAATACGCATATTAATGCAACTGGTGTATGTATAAAATTACTGAATGTATAAAGTAATGTATAACAATTAATGAAGGTACAGTAATAACATCGACATGCCTATGTCCCACTCTAAACGATACAACTTAGTCTATCAGGTACTGCATTGGGTTTTTTCTGTCATGGTAACATGCACCAGTCCGGTATGTATATACGTGAATGTGTATGCATAAAATGCGTGTTAAAATTTTTCTCTTCTCGTAATCGCTTTTCTCGCTTTTAAATGTCTAAAAGGATCACTATTTCAGTCGGAGTCAGTGGATATAAACTAGCGAAATACACGTGAATTTGAAAATTAACCGGTTCCTTTCACGCAATCACACTATGTAACTTGTATTAGAATAGATAAAATAAACCTTATAAATTCTTCTCTAAAATAACTTAATTCTTAAACAAGTACGCTTAAAAGAAAACAAGTAAAAGATTCTTATAAAAAAAATGTAGTAATAAAGATTTTTGCATGGAGAGCAAATAATACAAAATATATAATATAGTCTCTAAAGAACTTAAATGTTAAAGTTTTTCGCAACTGAGTTCTCTAAATAATCGTTTAACGAGTTTACCGTTACCCACCTATCACCTTAACCATATAGATAAAGAACCTAAAAAATAGGAAACGCTTCGACTTACAGTCTATGCTGATGTTCTATTGCTGTTTACCGTTCGGTTTAATAGAGATAAACTTAAGAAATCGAATTAACATTCATGTTCAAATAATTGTATCTGAAATCCTACTGGTAATCTTTATTAGTATTCAACTACACTTTTTTCTAACTGTTATTATGTCTATGCATCAGTTGCTTACTAAAAAGTTTGCGAGTGAACCTAATCATTATTCCTATTTTGACTATTTCATGTTTTTTTTTTCAGAGCTATGAGTTTATGCAGAGTAAGTTACGCAGTGAATCATTCAGTTATTGTAGATAAATCTGTATAAAAGTACGCAGTAGAAAAATCAGTCACCGTTAAAAACGTGTATATAAAAGAGAGTAAAAAAAACATTGATCGCAAACGTGGTTCCCTCGGTAATAAGTAAAAGCGGGCCGGTACTTGTAGATTCGTGTAAAATCAAGTCTGCATGTTTCATAACCAGTAACTTGGTGCTTCTCTCGACTTCCTTTCCTTCTTGTATAAATGCGGTAATTCCGATCAAGCGATGCTTCAATATCCTATTTCTTCGTATCCATTCGCCAACACCGTGCGCATTTTTCATCGGTACCTTCTATAGCGTTAAGATAAAGTTTACAAAAAAAGCTTTGTAAAGTCGTTTAAAAAAAAATTCCCTTTCGCTTCTTCTACTCAGCGCGAGTAAAAAAGAAGCTTCGCTCGCAGGCTCTGTGTGACTCACATAAAAAAACAGATTGAAGCATCGACGAACGTATTTTCTTTTTTGTTCGTACCAACTGTGCACTTACTTTTGAAACTCGCCATTAAATCTACTTTGCAATTCGTGTCACGGACGAAGTCTCTGCTCGAAAACTTGTCTTCGCTCTTCGCGCCACTGTTACGTTACCTTACATTGCTATCGAAGCGCAGCCAAAAAAAGCAAGTCCTCCAGAGGAAGCCCACGTCGGATGCGCCTTATGTTTCGGTGGGTGGGTTAGGGGGAATCAATTCTCCTGACCTCAGGAACTTTGTGTGTGTCGCGCATCGGGACGAGTGTTCAACCGTTGGGTTCGAGTACCGGGACCATCGTGGGAGCGGCCTTTTGAGGCAGGGCCTGCCCGTCGGCGTCGGCTGCGCGGCAGCCGCCGTTGTTGTTCAGGCTCTCGTCGCTGCCGTTCAAGTCGTAGCTCACCATCGTCAGCTGCGTGTTGTTCAAACTCGCGCTTTCGTCGTGCACCTGTTGCTGCTGGTGCTCTGGATGCTGCAGTTGTTTCGAGTCTTCGTTCTCTCTTGGCTTGTACTAGAATCAGATAGTCCATAAATAAATACTTATTTTTATAAAGATAAAATGTTGTATTTATATTGGCCTGTTATTGAGCTGTTTTTAAATTATTTAAATTTAGAAAAAGATTTTGTTGTACAAAATAATAAACATGTCTTGGGATTTTTTGTCAATTAGAATCCTTAGAAGACTAAACAAATTTTAAAAAATTTAAAAGAAATTGTAGTTTACAAAACTAAAAGACTTGTAAGGACACGAAAAAATAAAAATAAAGTAGATTGTGAAGCTATAATTTATATCTTATTATTAGATTAAAAACTCTTTATTGGTTCAAAAGATTACTAATTAAAAAATCATTAAAAATTATTAATGAAATTTGACATAAATTATTTTATCCGTTAGTTCAACGAAATTTTGTTATGTGCTTCAATTACTAATGCTTCACAGCTTTTCAACCAACTAAATTTTTCTTTGAATACATGTTTATTTTATTGGACTTAAAAAATCATTCTTTATAGATTAAATCCAACTTATAGCCTGAAAATTGTGGTGTCCCTTTGTAAGTTTAAGGCATTTTTCTTTAAATCAATGAAGTAAATATTTGGAATAAATAAATTAATGTTTTGATGTAATCTATCAGTTTTGCAAAGCAATTTCATAATAGATACCTGAGGATTTTCGGTAATGTGGACATCCTTTCTTACCCCATTCATTTCCCAAGGTGACAAGAGAGGCTCCTTTGCGCAAGACTCGATCATACCATTAGCCTGGCTACCCTGTTGAAGAAATAAAAAAATTATAAACGGGCGTTAGTCATACGGTACGACATTAAAATTCTAATAAGAAACTATTTTGCGGTACTTTTGTGTCGCAGAGTGGATTGGTCGATACCGGAGTCGAAGGACAGAGAACCGCCAGCTCGATTTCATTGCTTGTCACGGCCGGCTGACTGACGGAAGTAGATGACCGGTCGACGCAACAGCTAGTGCCGTTCCTAGTTAGGACGCGACTTTTTAAAGGCTGCGCGCTTTCGCGCAGCGATCGCAAACTCTCGTACTTCTTTCTGCAATACATACTGCACAGGCAAACTATGATGCAGATCATACTGATTCCTATTCCTAAGATAACTCCTGCAATAATAAATTATTATAAATATAAAATTAACATTTTCTTTACTCAGAGTAATTATTTAAGTTAGAAAAATAATGTACCTAGTTGTTTTTCTTCTTTCGTTTTCGGAAGTGGCTTTTGTTCATCTAATGAGCTGGGCACTTCGGATGAACTGCCACCTGTTAAGATAATAATTGGTTCTGACGGACTACCAAAACCAGCTTTTGTTGCCGCTTGAATGACGACGAAATATCTTTTACCGGGTACTAAGCCTGGTAAACTTGTAGAGGTTTTATTCCCGTATACCGTTATAATATTCCAAGTTGACCTTGGCTCCGATCTGTCCGTTGAATAAGCAATATAGTAATTTTGAATGACACCGTTGATCTTATTAGGCTCCTTCCAAGCAACGCGTACTTTCGTACTGTTCACTAAAAACCATTCGACGTCTTCAACTTTTCCTGGAACTGCGATTGTATTTTATTAATTTTTATCTTTAGCATATTATTTATAAATATTTATTTTTTGAAATTATTAATTTACCATCTTCATTAGTGTAACACTCGATCGTTTCACTATAAGGACTTTCAGAAGTACCATTGTTCATTGCTCTGACTTTGAATTGATAAAGCGTAAAAGGCTTTAAATTGTTGATAATAACTTTGGTTGAATTACTAAAAATTATAAAATCAAACGTAAAATGCACTGAAATAAAGAAATACATAAGAGTCAACAAATTTTGTATACTTACACTGGAATGCAAGTTAAGGTTTCGTTTGAAAAATGTACAGCATAATAACAAACTTCAAATAGATTTGATCCATTTAAGTTCCCTGAGATCCAAGTTAAACTTATGGAGCTCGCAGATATTGGAATAGCTTCCAATGACGTTGGCGCATTGCTTGTTAAAATTTTGTTCAAATCCGCACGTTTAGAAATACAATGTACTTTTTCTTCAAAGTTAAATGCACACAATTCAATGGTGTAAGAAGTATTTAATTCTAAAAATAAAAAAATTTTGACGTTAATTTAAATTAAAGTGTCGTTTATTTTGAATGTTTTTAGTCATTTGGTATACATACCCAAATTGGTAAACGTGTACTCCGTAGAATTCTTTATCAAATTGACCGAAATAACTGTAATATCTTCTTCATTTTTGCAATTGAGTTTCCACGAAGTGAATTGAAATATTGGATCAGATTTAACAGCCCATTTTATCTTAATTGAAAAAGAAAGCAAATGCTGTTTATTAATTTAGTATTAAAAAAAAAAAAACAAATTTCATTTGCAATTTTGAATACTAACTTGAATGGCAGTGGAGTTCAGAATTAAAATTTGCGATTGCGAAAGATCATTTGAAGATGGCATAGTAACGGTAACCCATTCAAGTTGCGACTCACTGACGTTTGGCCAACCCTGATCTGTTCTTGCAAGAACGCGTAGATCATATCTTTCACCAGGTATTAAATCTAATAAAGAAGTATTGAATTATTATTTATACTTCCTTCGATCATAAGAAATGTTGAAAATGATCTCACCTGTTAAAATATACTGCTCAACGTCAGCTGATAAAGTGCGAACTCGCACCGATGGTTGTTGAGAAATTCGCCATTCTAGCTTATACTCTGTTACAATTCCTTGAGCTTCTTTCTTAGTTAAAGGTTTCCATGTTACATTCAACTTTGTACTACTAATCACATTCACGGAAATCTTTGGAGCAGTTTTTGGAACTATAAAAAGTAATAATAATAAGAATAATTTCTCTTCCTTCCAATTAATTGAATGCATCTAACATTGGTAATTATTTTATTTTTTGCTTACCACTTGCGTTAGTAGAGCAAGTAATAGTAGCAGATTGGTCACTCGCACCATTGTTATTCCATAAGCGTACGTAAAAAGTGTAATTTGTAAAAGGTTCTAGTAATTTCGTTATTTCAGCAAAAGTAGAATTCCCAGGCTCGGGTGGGGACACTTCTTCCTTACCGCCGTCTACAAATAAATGCGTACAAATAAGAACTGCGATCTAAAGATATTACATCGACGTTTAGTGAAAATTAGACATACCAACGGGACGGTAGTGGACAGTATACGCAGTAATATTCGTCGAAGGTAAAGACTTTGGTGGTTCCCAGGAGATAAACATTTTTAAAGGTGATCGAGCTTCACACTTAAGTAATGTCGGTGCGGCAGGGCTGTTACGAGATTGATTTACTTGCAGCCGTCCAGCGGCCCAAACCTCGCCTGCGTCATTGACTGCTACACACTGATAAATCCCCGAGTCCGATGGAACTGTCGCTGAAATAGCCAGTTCCCATTTGTTTTCTTCTTTATCGTAAACAGATCTACGTCCTAAAAAAAATGAATCAAAATGATAAATATAGTATTGAAAGATAATCAAGCGTACATTGAAGCTGATTAAATGTGTCAATTTAAAAACTGTAACATTTAGCCGTGTCACTAGTAAATTGGATTATAAAGCCTGTGATCTCTTTTTTCTTACCGCGTAGTAGTAAGGCTTCTTACCATTAATAGTAATATCCGCAGAATTTCTGAGCCAGTAAATGCGTGGAGTAGGATATCCCTCGGCTTGGCACTCAAATCTAGCCGTTCGTCCATTTGGGCAGACTTGATTCACTGGCTTTTTAATGAGCGTAGGTGGAATTAAAACCATCACAGTTACATTCTGCAATTTACAAAGTGTAAACACAAAGTTATTCATCTCTACATGAAATATCGATAACCAATCTTTTTATTTTTATCAACGCACCTGAGATTCACTATTTGTTGATGAATTTTGTACAAAATTCACAATAGAACATACGTAAGTGCCGGTGTCGGCGGCAGTAACATTCTTGAGATCAAGAATACTTAATCCCGAACTTGAATTTAGAAAAACTCGCTGCTCATCTTGCGTACCTAGAAAAAGATTCATTTTAGGGAAAATAAAGTACTTAAATGTTTTTACTGCTTAGTGCAAAAAGTAAACATACCCTTAGACTGCGGAATAAACATCCACGAGGTCGTCGACGCCGGGTAACCGGAAGCAGCGCACGCAAGGCGAAGATTAGTTCCGTTTAACGGAGTGTACGAATAGGAAATTTGTGGATACAGCGAGACGGGATTACGTGGCCCCTTGTCTCTATGCTTCGGGATTACAGTCAGTATAGCCTCTGTACTCTTCCTAGTGACCTTTAAATATTCATTGACCGCTAAGCATCTGAAAATTGATTCATGAAGATTCATTAGATTTTGTTTACACTTCATTGCCGGCAGCCTTTGCATCTGAATAATTTCACCTGTATGAACCAGCATCAGAAAGTCTTGTTGCCCTTATGTATAGAACACCGGGTGGTATAAATGCATATCTAAAACACGAAATTTTTTATGTGTAAAATCTAAAAATCTTTATACATTAATGAAATCACGTACACTGAGAAAAAATTCTAGTAAAAATTACTATCCTGTCTAGAAAAGTGGCCACAGACTGTCATGTAGTGGA